>JAIPRL010005165.1:0-33695 GCA_025469235.1 Pemphigus obesinymphae
TTGAATGCAATGATTTATCATTGCTTTCAAATTCAATACATCCACCAAAAGTACCCTGCCCAGTTGCAAAGTGCATCCACCAATACTGACACCCGACGAGCGAAGTGCTTCCACAACCTACTGACCGCCTTTTTTAAATAATTGTACTTTGATATTTCTTAAGATTTATTAAAATTGCTTATACACAACTTCTTAAAAAACGGGTGTGTAGCGTCCTCTTAAATAATGACCATAAGCGATACGCATGACAATCTACGGTCAAATAAATGATAAACAAAAATCATAATAATATTATATGATGTACAAAAATTAATATCAAACATACAAAGTCCGGGCAACTGCCTATGGGCACTAGTGTTATATTATCGTATTTACGACGTAAAAATAATTTATGGAATTGTTCAAAACCAAATATCCACTCGCACGCAATTTTGTATGAACTTGAAAATACATAAACCCAATAACTATATTAATAATATTTTGAACCGATTTATTTATATTTTTAATTAAATTTTGTCTAAACACACAAATACTTAAGGGAGAGGAGTTAAATTAAAAATTATGACAAAAAATGAATTTTTTTTTTTTTTTTTTTTCAAAAAGTTTTTCTTCAAAATAATTTTTCGCTATACAATTAGAATCTTTGCAATTCTTGGGTCTTGGGCCCACTGGATCCACTGGCCCCTCCTTAAATCCGGCCCTGGTCACCTATAAAGTATAAACACAGATAATCAACTCGGAGAATAAATCGCGTTTCCTGTAAAAAAAATCACTCCGTAAATATAATATGTTTATAATGTATATAATATACTATATAACGTTCCGAATTGTATTATCTCAATATACACGTACATACCTACCTGCGTACATTTTCAAGTGAATTTTGTATAGATATATAAATTATTAAATATTATAAACACGTCCGTGCTCTAGTTTATGAACGATAAAAATATTGTCGCGTGAAATTTCGTAAAAAAAAACAACAACAACAACACTGCCATATATTTTATGTACTTACGAGGGTCAACAGTGTTTTTTTTTTTAATAGATCGCATCAGTCAGTCGTTTTCTTATAGTAGGTATACCTTTGGGAATAATTCAACAAGTGATTATATCTATACCTATATATTTCTTTCCAACATAAGTAAATATATGCGGCGTGGGGAAAATGAATTACTATAATAAGGTATTACGCAAGCCTACACTGTATTTATGTATATATTATATATGTATACAGTTTATATATAAATAATGCAATGTGCCTTACTGATATCGCTTCAGTTTTGAATGTATACGTTTGATTGTACACGCATATTTTTAAAGGTTTATTCTGACGTATACGGAAAAGAAAACAACAAATTAATTTGTGCATTTTTTAATTTTTTTGATTGACTCGTAGTGTTGATAAAATATAGGTAACGTTATCGTCTTTATAATATAATATTGTATATTATTCATTTTATATTTAAGATCTTAATTATTATATGAATGGAGTTTTTACAAAAAATAATGATAGTATTTTATATTTTAAGTATATTGTATAGGTACATAATATATATGATTATCTACAGCGTGTTCTCTTTTACCGGATTTAGTTTTTAAAATTGCTGTACCTACACTATAATATAGGTACATAAATAACGTTTCAATATCGCATATATACACAATCAAATTCGTGCTAAACCAGTTACCATGAATGATGTGAAGATCTGCAGCAAAAAAAAATAAAAATATATATATATATATATATATATACCGAGTACTGCATATCGCGGTCAATCGGTCCGGTTTGAGTTTGTAATTCAACGAGAACGTTTTGTTTAAATAATTATTATAAATGTACAAATGTACAGGAGAAAATTTAGACGAAATATGAAATTGGTGAAAATTTGACTACCTATATGATCATAATAATAATATTTAGGTATATTTGTTTGAAGTGTAAACGAAGCTGATAAGTGGATTAATTAATTAATTAATTTAAAACAATTAATCGCCTATAATATCGTTTCGTCTGGTACCTATCTCGTAAATCAAGTGCATAGAAGACAGTTTAACAAAATGATAGGTAATAAGATCGATAACTAATTAATAAATTCAAATTCCAAAATAAATATCTTAAATTAAAATAATAGAAATGTAACAATAATAAAATAAAATGCAAAGTATGAATCTACCCTTCCGTAGAATTTGGCCACTAAGACCAAACAAACTCTTTTGTGAATTGTTCCATTTGTCTAATTCCATTTGTCACAAATTGAGTTGTCCATTTTGACCATCCGAATTTAGTCCAGTCGAATTAGACGAAAAAAGGCTAGACGTTTGGAAAAATTCCTACAAAGCTGAATTTTGGTATACACGTTCGTTTTGATGTATGAAATAAGTATATTTCAAAATCCTAAAAATATTTAGAGCAACTCGAAATATTAAAGGTCAAAGATCACAAAAATGGCATTTTCTCAAATGTATCATAAAATATTGGTTATACAATAAAAAGTTTCAAATAAAATTGATAAAAATATAATTATTTATAAAAAGGTATTATAAATTTTTGGTGTATATTCGATCATCCTTGTAGTATACGAGTTACCTACCAGATGTCCATTTTTTAAAATATGTTTTTTATCCAAAATAATAGCCTTTTTGTTATTATCTCACTTTTTATTGGTCGTACAACAAAATATTTCAGAATAAATTTTCTAAAAAAAATATATTTTTTTTATATCCAAGCAACTATTTTAAACTGTTATAATATAATATATACAATATATTTAATATATCAACATATGAAAAATATACAATAATATGAATGCATTCATTTCCCTGGTTAGTATGAAAGAGATAAAAACAATTTAAGGAAAGACTAGGTAATTAGGAGAAAAATCACCAAGAGTCATGCTCTAATTTAAAAATAAATCCCATCTTGCCCCCCCCCTTTGTTAAATATTTGGGGGTTATCTACCCTCCTAAAATGGGTTTATTCTAAAAATTTCAATAAATATTATATTTACCACAAAAAGTTTCAAATCAAAATTTTCTTTCCTTTAATTATCTAGAAATGTTGTTATTATATATTTTTTTCTAGATGTAAAGGTTAAGCAAGAAAAATTGCCTCTAATCTAACTATAAGAAGTGTATCCTTTTTCGTGATTTAGTGCAGAAAAGATAATTACGACTTAGTTTGTAGGATAACGCTGTACTTTACTAGGAAATGGAAAAATGATTAGCATTAACAAATCAATTGTTTATAATAGTAATATAATTAATAGACCTAAAACAATTCTTTGAAATAAGCGGAAAGATTAAACAAGGATTTAAACCACAGACCAATATGGTCTATACGATAATAAGGAGCTTGTAACATACAAAAAGAAATAGCAGAGATGTTTAAAACCCATTTTGAAAACTTCTTGAACAGATCTGATAGTATATTAAATAATTGAGAAAACATAATGTACACTACTGAACCTAAAATAGTGGGGTCCACTTGAGAAGAAATGGAAAAAATAATTAATTTACTTAAAAACAATAAAACGCCGGGAAGACCAGATAACAGCATATCTACATAATATGGAGGAAAACAAAGGGTGGATGATGTACATAAGGTGATTATAAAAATCTGGAAAACAGAAACCATGCCAGAGAAATGGAACACAGCAATTCTGTGTCCATTATATAAAAAAGAAAACCTAATGATAACTAAAAATTACAAAGGAATATCTCTACTATATACAGGCTAAAAAATACTGACAACACTTAGAATGGAACGACTAAATCCTTACGTATCAGACATAGTAGGGGAATAGTGCGGGTTCAGAAAAGGTAAATTGATCATTGACTATATACACATAATCCGGCAAATGGCAGAAAAGCATTATGAATATAACAACGATTTACACTTGGTATTTGTGGACTAAACAGGATAATAATATCATAAAATATATTCATAATAAACAGGAGAGAATCATGAAAAACAATGAAAAATTTTGAAATACCCCAAAAATACTTAGCACTGGTCAAAATGTGTAACAATAACATCATTTTTAAAGTACGATTGCGTCAAGAAATGTCAACATAATTTTATGTACAGATTGGACTACACCAGGGCGATGCATTATCACCAATGTAATTCAACATAGCCCTTGAGAGAGTGATCAAGGACATGGCAGAAGGTCGAAAAATGAACTTTGGTGAATTGAATATATTACTATTCATCCTTAAAAAATTGCTGGAGTCAAGCAAGATGATGGGGCCATACTTTCCTATATTGTTGTGATCTAAATTTATCTGAAATCACTTGATCAAATTATGAATTTAGTTCGATCTACTCTTTTTCTAATACTATCCACTTTCTTTGTGTTTCAGGAATATTTGAATGTAACAGGTTATTTCAATCTTATGATGTGAATTCTTAATTCTCGTGGGTTCGTTCTAGATTTAGTTTTTAGTAATGTTAATTGCGTATTTGTAAGCTTGTCTTTAGATTATGCTGTAGCTCTTGACCCTTAATACTAACCTCTTCTTATTCCTTACTCTGGAATACACTTCTCATTCCTTGACATATCTCATTATTTTTCTAATTTTTAAAATGCTGATTATGTTAAAATAAATCTATTTTTATCTTCATACGATTGACAATAACTTTATGGTTTTCTTATGTTGATACTGCAACCAAAGTGTTCTTTGATGCTCTTTATTATGTCATTCTCTCTTTTGTCCCCAATTAATTTACCTACCACCCACGTTTTCCGTATTGATTCACTAAAGAACTGAAAATTTGGTTATTGCGAAAAACATTGTTCATGAGAGGTATAAGAGGTCTATGATAGTCGTCAATTTTATTTTCTGCGTTCTCAGTTTAAAAATCTATCTAAAAAATCTTCCCATTGTTATACTATAATGGTATTGAGATTGGCTCTAAACATAATGTTCTGTATTTTTTTTTAATTTTACATAATAATAGCCAGATACGGTAAGTTTAAATATTAAACCATGTGATAATAGTTTCAATGTTTCAAATATATTTTTTCAGTAATTGTCCTCTGTTTATACTAATCATACACTTTGTATTTCATAGCTCAATACCTTTACTCCACATTATAATTTGCCAAAAAATATTTCTCTTTTTATCGATTATGTCATAAACAGTCTTTCCATTCTCCGTGGCATTATATCTAATCTGATGCCTCCCTGGTGTATTATTATTCAACATTAGACATATGATTAATGAACTTTCAAAATTGTTTTATGAAAAATTACTAATGACAAGGGTTTTACAGCTCTGTTCTATCACACCTGTTTTAATATCAGGATAACCAACTAAAGTTTAAATCTATAGACCCGTGGCAATTATTTCTCACATCGTCATATTGTTCAAGTTGCTTGTTGTTAAGTCCATTTAACAAGTAACCAACCAGGTGTTAACCACATTTTGGTCAATTAGAATCACAGTTTTCATCTGGACAGGTAAATAATCAAATGTAACTTGGTCCTATTTAATTGTATTTTGGACGCTTTTCAGCAACAAAAAGTTATGTTGCGTATAAGGACTTATTTAAAACTTTTGATCCAAGGATCTTTATTGTATTAAACGATTCTGATCTTGGTAAACCCTTATGTTCCTAGTTTAATTTCTATCTAACTGGTGGACGTCTGTGGATCAAATTTTATAGTACAGAGTTTTAACTAACTGTTTATTTGACTGAAGCACATATAGAGATTATTTTTTCACCTCTTCTGTTTTTCTTATTTGTTGATGGCGCACCGTTTGTATTGCAGAATTCTTAATTAGTTGTGTTTGCTGATGATATGAAATTGTTTTCATATGTATGATTTGGTTTTGACTGTGAACTATTAAAAACTGACCGGTAATGTCTAGTTTTTTAATGCGAGGTATTTTACCTGCAATTAAATGTTGTAAAATTCCATGCCATGACCTTTTTTCAATGCTTTAGATGCCCTGAATTCTGGTATGTTATTCATACAACTCCTAACCTACGTGCGGAAGTTTCTATTCATAATCATGGTTTTCGAATATATTTTAGTCCCTGTTGTCACATTAAAGAAATCTTTTATAAGGCATTAAAATTGCTTGGTTTTGTTTTGAGAATCTTTCGTGACTTCAAACTCCTATAACAATGAATAATAAATGTAAAACAATTTTCTGTACACTTCTACATAATATTAAAATGAAAAAAAAACTCATATAGTGTCATAAATTATTCTAATAATTTTCAGTAACTATATAAAGTAATCAAAAGTAAATTTTTATGATATTTAGATCATTATTGTTCTAAATTTAAAAAAATTGATAATAATCGGGATTTTACCCCTATTGCTTGTGCATGATAATATTTACTATTAATCGTCGGTAAAAGCTCCAAATACAATAATCGTTCAGTGCTTGGTTGTAATATGTTATATATTCCATGATTTGCCAAGATAATTTTCGTGAAAATTCGAAAATTGGACTTTTACCAAAAGGCGAAACAGAGGTTCTTCATACTACTATTAGCATATAATGTACATGTACCTATATCAGATACAATTATTTGAAATACAATAATACTATGTACGGTATATCTAATCTTGTAATAAAAATATTAAAAAATTAGTAAAATATATAAAATTTCGATGAAAATATATTTGTTTAAAATATTCTTCAAATATTTTATGGTATAATAATATGATGTATTTAAACATAAATACAAACACCTTCAAAGTACTTAAAAACCAACACTTAAAGCCTTAATGACTTAATGTCTAATTTTCCTATATCTCTTGAAACCATATACTGTTATGTTGATGTTATTATTATACACTATATACTATATAGTTTACCCATTATTAGTATATCAACATCATTATCATCTGAATTGCATAAACATTACTATTATTTATTACGATTTAAGTACCGACATTTTAACGAACTATTTTAAAAATATTTTATAAAAAAACTATAATGATTAAATGCCTATTTAACGAATCTGAATATATGTCTTATCCTACTAATAATTATTGTTAATTAATCTAAAAAGTTTCCTCATTGATATAATATAAGGAGTGGCTCACAGAGTTCTATAGATTTTCGTATACAGAGTAAATGTATCAGCTATTTTTACCAGCATAAAAAATTTTAGGCAGTATAAAATGATTTAATGATTTAATATAATTGATAATTGATACTATTAATTTCTTATCTCCGCACATTTTGCCCGTGTACAAATTCTTCAGAAATGTAAATGGTAATTTCCAATATTTTTTTTACACATTATTTTTTGTTACTATACCCATTTATTTTCGAAAATTAACAAAGTTTTAATTTTGAGTCTTCAAACCTTAAATACATTATACCTTAAAAATATCTGGAGGGATGTTGTCATTTATGTTACAAAAACTCTACTTTTGTTGGCAAATTACTTTAATGTGTAATATTTACACTTAAATTAAAAGCTCACATTTTGTTAGTCAAATTTTTACAAACTAAATATTAGTTGATGAAGATTTCAATACAATAGTTTAAAAATTCAGCGAATCTTTTATATGTTCATAAATTTCAATCGACATATCATGTGAAATATAGAAAAATATTCAAATTTATTTATGGATCAATCCTTTAGTTTGGAGTACATATATATATTAAATTTTATTCAGTCGTATAAAAATTCGATCACGATCTTGTCATTTTCTGGGCAAAAAGTTAATACTTTAACGTTTGATCGATACTATCGATAATCAGATTACAAAAAAGTTAAAATTTCCAATTTAGTGTTTCACATATACATCCTTTCCCCTCATCAACATGAACCTTTTTTAATTCATTTTTATTAGTATTTTCGTTAAATATTTTTAGACGATATAATATATTTAATAATAATATATTTGTTAATCGTACATGTCATTATAACAAACTGTATTTTGTATACATTTAGTTGTACATTTTATACAAATCTCATAGTGATGACATTAAAAGGATTATTCCTTTTAATAATACTAATATCTAAATAATGATATTAAAAATCTTGTAGTCATCATTTTTTATTTTTTTTTTGCTCATTACTGCCTCGGGTAATAAACCATTTATATTTTATTAAAAACGGTTACGTTTTACATGGTTGTAATATAGAATTACAATGATGGTACAGGGTTAGATTAGCACATATATAAGGTAACTCATTAAGATTCACTAAGCGTGCTCATCTTACTTTCAACCATCAATATTGCATATTTTTAATTTTTGATTTTTGCAGATTTAAAAACTACATATTTTTACAAATAATTTGACTGATATATTGCCTAAAATTTTTGTTATGAATAAGAACCTTACATTTCATTACAAATGTTTATTTAGGTATATTTTTTTGAAAAATTTTAGTATAAAAACTGAAACAAATTTAAACTGGAATTATTATTATTATTATTTTGTTTTAAATAATAAGATACAAAGAATAATTAATTTAACTAATGAACAATATTGCATTTTAAATTGTAAAATATTCTAGTACAAGTGTTTACTTGACTAATTATGTACCTAAATCCATTATTGGCATATAAACCAATGGTATCCTTATTTCAAAATTAAGGACCTTTTTATAATAATTATCCTTAATATATAAAGTAGAGTTATATTAACTATTTTTTTCAGAAAAATCATCAAAATATACAGCAAGTTTCAAAATAAAAAATATTTTTATATCGCTATAGAACACACTTAAAGTTATAATCAAATCAATGTATTGAAAAACACAGGCTTTGTCATTAAATATTGACAATTCTTAAAAAATAAAATAGATTAATAGATTATCATTCTTTAATATAATATACAATTTTGAGTATTTATTAATCATTGGTAAAAAAGAACATATAGATGGGATGAATATTTTAAAAGATTATTAAATGGGGAATTTCTGACATTGGTGATAGATCGAATTAAATGGAATCCAAATATGATGGATTAAATTATAGAAACGAAGTGTGAAGTGCGATTGGAAAGATTAAAAATAAGAAAACGGTAGAACCGGATAGAGTACTAGTTGAAAAAGCTTAAAGGAAAGAGGGGAAGAAGAAGACAAAAAAAGATTTAGGGGATGTAATAAAAAGTGGTATGAGATGGGCGGGTGTAAGTTAAGAGCACGTGGATGAGGATATGGGTGGTCATATTTGCATTCAAAAGGGGGCCCATAATAGTGTATGAATGAAGTATTTTAAAAGACCAAAATTAGTATGACTAGATATTAAATAGATATTATAAAAATATTCACATATTAGCATGTTTAATTCTATCAGCTATATGTGTGACAAAAGCATTTTCATAAAAAACAATATCGACACTCATAATATCTACAATTTAAAATTTCATGTTGCATTGTTAAAACTAAAAAGATTAATAATATGCTATACGAAAAAAATTATATAGATAATAATCATATTTAAAAATAATATTTAATATAATTTACAATCACATTATTTTAGAAAAAAATAGTCATAGTCAGTTATTATCATGGTTGTCAGTGTCAAGTGATAAATAGATAATGAATCTTGGTGTTTTATTTTATGGCAAACTATAACACAATCCAATCATTGATATGACGTGTAACCTATTGGTCACTTATTTTACTTTAGAAAAAAATCAAAAATAGATAACATCTACAGATATATAGTTAAATCATTAAAACCTCAAAAACAATTTACTGTGAACTTCAACAAATTTCAGATGAACAAAAAAAACCAATATGATTCAAAAATGGTTAAGTACCACATAATTTCGCTATTAGATCAATATCAACTACTTAACATTATTAAACTGGTTTCAAGGTTTTGAATTATTAGACTCCAGAAGTAAATAATATATTATCTTTTTATGATGATATCAAAGGACTCTTAATAAATAGGATACATCTGTAAAAACAAAAGGCGTGTAGGAATAGTACTTATACAATATGTGTAATACAATTTATCCAGGACTATTATAGTAATCCTAATAATATAAAAATGGGCTATAGTCGGTAAATTAGGGACATGGAAGAAATAACGGACAAAGAAAAATATGCTAATGAAAATTATAATATAATAACATACAATTAATAGATAATAAATTACATAATAATACACTAATAACATAGTCAACGTTTCTTATGATTTTATATATTATAATAGCTATTATAACAGCGGTTCTCGAAATTTTTTATGCATGTTTTTTACAATTTGGCAGCGATTCATCCATCCTGTAACGTAGGAAAGTCATATATTAGTCGAACGACGAAAGCAATAATTGTCAATTTTCGCACGACTAAATATTCCCTCAGACAGTACCTATTCGATCACCGATATCACTGTTATCACTCACCGGTTAAGATACAGCTCCGGTCCACGAAAATAAATATAGATATTATTTATCAGAATGTCTACTGGGCGGTATAGAATGTATGTTACAAACATATTTTCTGTTTACCGTTTCGGAAACACTGTTTGCGTTTCGATTCGACCGTTGCGGTTTATCGAATATTATGTACGATAACGTTTCTAAACGATCGCAAACGTATTTCACTCGTGGAAATAAAACCGGCAATTATTTCGATGGTATATAAAAAATCGTGACCAAACGCCTCCTCCGCCACCACACAATCGTCACTGTCGTCATTATAACCGAACGCATGTTGTTGTCATACGAAATCGTTAAAAACAAAATGACCCAACCGTTCCTTCCGACCATATACCTATACAATGTACATACGTATAGTGTGTAATAGATGTCCGTAATAATATTGTGTTGGTCATAATTGTGTTTGTCAGTGTAAACCGGGTGATTCGATTAACAGTATTTATTGGACACTGCACATTTCCTCCGACAAATTATTATCGTCTGCTTGTGAGTGTTTAAAAAATAATAATATTAAAATACTACAGTTTTACGGAAAGAAAAAAAAAAATTATGGCGAACCAGTTGATTAAAGTACCGGAACCGGAACATAACACGTTAATTATTTAAAGAAACACAGACTTTTTTTTTTATTAGTTCTATCTGGGGTTTTCGTCCTTTTGGACTCAGATTTATTATTTACAGTATAATTTTTCCTTAAACCAAACATACTAAATATAAAGTGTCATTCCAGTTTTACACTATGTTTTTTGTCTATCAATTGCTTTAGTCTTTTAAAATAATTATAATCTTTATTTCTGGAATGTTGACAAAATACATTTTAAAGTGAGCTGGTGAAGTTCGTGAAACTCCAAACCGATTTCAAAAGTAAACAAATCAATATTTTTTCGAAATTATCAAATAGTAATTGAATTGTTGTTGACGTGTTTTTAAAAATAGAATGAAAACGCGGGAAAGCTGGACTTGGGGAACCGTTTATCCGATCAGTCTAATCAAAATAAAGTCTATAATATTTAGAAAATATATATCAGTATTTATCAAAAACATTGATTTCTGTAAATATATTTAACATAATATTATTAAGAGGACGCCACACACCCGATTTTTAAGGGGTTGTGTATAGGCAATTCTTATTAAATTTTAAGAAAAATTAAAATCAAACGAATTAAAAATATTTAAATATATTTTAAAAGTAGACCTGTGTCAGTATCATTTTTAATTGTCGTGTAATCACGATGTTTATTAAAAAACATGTGTACTCATTTTTCATTTTTATCAACTTGAGAATATTGTAGAAAGATGAAATAAAAAATACATTATAAAGAATAAAAATATCTAGCGACTGATGGAGCAGATTTTTAATATGTGCATTTTTAGACATTTAATAAGCTGTTAAAAACCGATATTTTAATAGTCCATAAAACACGTAAAAATGCATATATTAAAAATCAGCTCCATCAGTCGCTAGATAATGTTGTTATAGTTATAATTTGTTTTTTGTTTTGTATTTCTAACATGTTTGTAGTTCGATGAAAATGAAAAATGCTAATACAAGTTTTTCATTGAAAAGTCGTCGGTGTGGCGTCCTCTTGCGTTGGCGGGTTACCCAAACACAGTCCACCCACATTTTTGTTGAATTTTTAATAAGGTGTTGTAAACATACAATTTCTATTTTCAAATCTAATCGATGTTTTATTTGTTCGAGCAGATCATAAAAGTATGGGTGGGGTTTAAGTTTTCTAACCGATTTGCTATATTATATTTTCTATAATATTTGGTAACTGTTTGCTATAACTTTTTATTTAACTTTTAAATAAGCATTTGTCTTTCAGAGTCCGTCGGAAAAAACAGTGCGGGTTGGCCATACCAGAACTCATCGTCGTGATGTCGCAGTCATTATATTTGCTATAATTTTAGGAAATAAAGAGCTATATTGTCGCGTATTTTTGGCAATAATATTGTATAAATTGTGCGGGAATAAGATTTTACCAAAAGTATTTCTTTATATTATGTATATATATATATATATATATGGCTGCGTACGAGTTCCGTCCCAAACATAAACGTTGCGATATAAGGTGTACACTGCCGTCCAGGTAAAAAAAAAGAAGGTAAATACCGATTCCGTCCGGTAAAAAAGAGGAACATACCGATTCAGTTTGAACGGCGTTATGTATCGGAAATTTTAAGAAAATTAAAATCTTATCAATTATGTTTTAATATATTTAAAAAGTATTTTAACTGATATTTTACTATAAATTATAAAAAAAAAACCTTCAAATATTCACACGAAAGAGTCAAAAATAATTATTGGTACATTAAAAAAAAATTTCTCACTGGAGTAAATTTACGTCACAAGATTATATTATACAGTGAAACCTCTATATAGTGGACAGCCATGGGGAATTAAAAAATGTCCACTATAGGGAGTTGTCCACTATTGAGAAAACCTCTACATAGTGGACATTTGCGAGAAATTAGGTACTAAATGTCCACTATAGGGAAACTCTATAGAGAATTGTATTATGCTAATGAGAATTATACATGAACATATACATTGCAATATTAATTTATCATTTATATGTATTAAATGTTATATATTAAATATTTATATGTATTATATTAATTTATTATTTATTATTTTATATGTATCTAAATATTAAAAAATGTTTTATGATTAAATACAATTAAAAAAATCGGTAATCTTTTTTTGTGTAAATTTTTTCTGCTCTTCACAATGAATTTGTAAATAGGCTACCATTGATAATGCGATCTCATCTTCTTTATTTTTAAAATATGTTTTTAAATTATTTATTGTTTTCCAAACTTCTTCAAACGTTGGATTGTATATCGACTCGTATTCTTGTTCTTGTTCTTGTTCTTCTTATTCTTCGGGTTGTTCGGTTTCTTTTTCTCTCAAATTATCTAGATTACAATTGACTATATCTGATATTAATAATGTATTGTCTTTTGTAAGGATATTATTATCTATAGAAATATAGTCCTCAATTTCAACAGTACTCGGTACAAGTTCTGAGAATATGTTCAAATTTGCAACATTGTCATGTTCCATTACATATTCCGTTGTACCGGACGGAAAAAATCCCAACTTAGAAGTGTCCACTATTGGGAAGGGTCCACTATTGAGAGGTGTCCATTGTGAGAGGTTTCACTGTATACTTTTTTTTTTTTTGACCAGGTCGGCACAAAAAAAAAAAAAAAAGTCGTCGGAACTCGTATGCAGCCATATATATATATATATATATGTGTGTATGTGTGTATATATATATATATGTGTATGTGTGTATATGTGTGTATATTATGTGTGTGTATATATACACAGAAACTGATTGAGGAAATGAGTGTTGTACTTATATTATATACCTGTACGTTAAAAGAACCGTCCGGTAGTGCGTGTGCACAGCAGACCATGACTGCACGTGTTTTTAGACGTATACGACAAGGGGAGAGTGACCCCCTCCCCACACCTGTACAGTAAGGGTCAACACCCACATAAGACGTGTCCGTGGCCGCCGCGCCGCCGCTCGGAAAACGTCCATTGTGCCGTGATGAGTCTGCAACAAAATGTTTCCCTTCGAAATAATAAAAAAAAAAAAAAAAAAAAAAAAGAGTTCATCACGAAACACTACTGCGGCTCTTCGCGTGCACCTATACTTATACGAAATCTCTGTGTATATATATATATACGAGCCCCTGTGTGTGTGTGTATATCGGTTTTCGGGTATGTGTGTGTATAAATGTGTACTTATATATATATATGTGCCGATTCACACGGTCGGTATGGTGTTAAAAGCTATATCTTGTAGTGTTTTCCTATCTCTCTATATTTCGTTATCAGCTATTGGGTGTATAAAAATGTATATAAACCTATATCATATATATATATATATATATATACATTAATATATTTGTACAGAACCGCGGTTCGTCGTTATCACACGCCTCCGTCCGGTGTGACGTATTTATAGTGAAAGGAATATATTGGTACCTACGCGTATATAACCGCGCGATATCCGCACGTGGTTCGAACGTGACGGATTCGTGCATGCCCCGCGAACGCAGAAGCAGTCGCAGGTGCTCGTCGTCCACTCGCGGTGAAAAGAGAGAGAGAGAGAAAATCACAAACCGTATTTTGACGATAATTTTTGGATTCGCTCGTATAATATACCCGGTGTCCGGATCTAGGGGGGAGCGAACCGGGGCACTTGCCCTCCCCTTCCCCGTAATGATGGGGCGCAAAATTTTTAAAAATATTTAAAAAACTTTTCGTCCCGTTTTTGATCCCGTTGATCACTTAATTTTTAATGGGAATTGACGAAATTGACCTTTTTTTTTTTTTTTTTTTCTTATTAAAATTTAAATAGGGGCTCTACCATAGGGGTGTCTGCGTGTCGTTCCTATATCATACACAGGCACGACCTGCAAAATTTTAATTTTGTCTGAATTACTATAATATGTTCTGTGCTGTATTACCAATATATTCATGACATAACATTTATTTTATTACTTATTTAATGTCTCTGCGGCTTATATAAATTATACTATTATAGATTTTGTTTTTTTAATGCGTAGGGAAAAACTACCCAAAAATGACGAAAAAACAGCAAAAATACAATTTTGTCATATCGAGATTTTTCGTTTCTACGTAATTTCAAAAATCTTTAAAATCTTGAAATTTACATCGCATATTTAATTTAGTAACATATTCACGTTAATTTAAATTTTTTTCAATTGTGGGCTATTTATAGACATTTTAGATTTTGAGGTTTCTAATAGAGGTAATTTTGGGTTTTAAGATATGAACATATTATACAACGTTAAATATACGTTACTCTAATTAAATTCAAAAATCTCAAAAATCTGTTGTCATGATTTTTTTATAGTCATTTAAAGTGACTCTTTCCACTCTTGGTGGAAAATAAATACCATAGGTATTTAAAGAGGTAGGTATCCTATCCGAAAAGTGCTTCTACCCGACGAGCGAAATGAACTTTATTTTAGATTTCATTGATTAATTAACAGCTATAACTTCTAAGACGAGTAATAATTGAATTAAATTCCTAATTACAAATGATAAAACACATTTTTGTATATTTTTATAATGTAATAATACTTTTCACCACCATTCCTGTGACTAGTTGCAATTCGTGAGAAAGTGCATTTTCAAAATTGGCCATCATGAAAACAAAACTTTATAGCACAATGGCTCATGAAAGACTTGAGTCACTAATGTTTTTCATTTTTATATATTCAGAATTTAGTACTTTGAATTTTGAAACAATTTATTACTTGGTTATGAGAGAAAAATGATAAAAAAAAAATGTTGACTTTTTTTTGATGGGGGGGGGGAGTAAGTGCATGACCCGCGAAGAAAGTCTGGACACGCCTATGGGCGCTACAATTGTTTTTTGCCCCGGGCGACAAATTCTCTAGATTCGGCACTGAATATACCTATCCTGCGCATTCACTATATAGATATATACGCACTATATATATATATATATATATATATATATATATTGGCATTTATATACTCTTAAAGTGTTTTGTTGGAATTTAAAATAGGTACATTTATTTTTATTTTTAATAATTTTAAATACTGGGGATCTATTTTTGAATTTTATATTTGCGTACTAATCACATATTATAGTGGGTACGCTAAAACATCAAATTTTAGTGTAACTAAAATTGGTGCAAAACCAGAAAACCGTATTTTTGAATATTATGGCATGCTAAAACATTTTCTATTATAGTGTATATAGGTACCAAAGTTTTAGATCAACTTATTAGAGTGGGTATCTATCACACCAATCCTAACTTTTGGTTAATATATAAATCAACGTCATCATTAAATATTTTAATAATGATTGTCGTTTTCAATAATTTTCAATTAATCTATTTTACCAAAATCCATATAGATATTGTATATATTATTGAATTAAATTCATAACAATAAAGTATAAACTAATACAATTATAATTTGTTGTTTTAATTTGATTAGAATTATGTTTTGTTATCATCGAAAAATATATATTGATAAAAGCAATATAATGTTGTATTTTACAGTATAGCTAATGTAATTTGTAAATATTATATAATCAACACTACTTTAAAAACAAAAGATTAAACGATATCCGATTAATGTAAAAAGTAATAGTTTGAAAAATAATAATATTCAAAAATACGATTTTCAGTTAGTGCACTAAAAACATCGTCTAATCTATTTAAGTGCATTAAAATTTTCGTCAATGATTAGTACGAACTCAAACCTGTTTGAATAAGTCTTTTTTATGAAATTTTAATCACATATATAGCTGGTATACCGTGAGCTTAATAATAAGAGGGTTCTAATTGTGTGTTTATTTTTCCAAAACAATTTTTTACATATGCAATAGCTTAAAAAACTAAGATTAGTTTTTATATCTAAAAATGGAATGCATCCAAAAAGACGTTATTGAATGAAATAAAAACAAGTAAAAAGTTATATCTATTTTTATTAACTTTATAAATTAAAAAGTAACTTAACTTTGTTAAAAGTTAAAATTTTCCAATTAACAATACAAAAAAATTAGAAAATACATCTTGTAGCTGCTTAAATACATATATGTTTGTACTAATATTAATACAAAACAGACAGTAACCGCACTTTAATATATTTTTAATATTGAATAGACACAATTAAGAGGACCCTATTTTCTCTCTCCATCTATCTTATTGGAAATATAGAAAAATTATACAACGCAAAATTAAAATTATGGTGTTTTGGTTAACTTGAGAGCTTAATTCCTATTGTAAAATTTAACGAAAAAAATAATTTCTCATGGCTTTTTGTAAAATATTGTCTGAAAAAAAGTTACGACATTTTTAGTTTTTAATATTTTTGTCAGACGATATTTTACAAAAAGTCCATGTGGTTCATTCGAAAATCTTCTTCTTTTTATATTTTGTAATAGGAGTTTATACTCTAAATTTAACCTAAATGCCATCATTTAAATTTTGCGTAGTGTGATTTTGCTATATTATCTGTTAGACAGACAGAGACAACAAATGCCGGTATAGGTCTAATAAATTCTTAGTAAAATATAGTTTTCTTATAATTATATTAATATAAAGTATAAATAAAAATATACCTTAATAGTAGAATTAGTAAAATTTTCTAAAAAAATCTCATTCAGAAAATAATTCGCATTGTTATTCGGACCTAATTTTACTTAATTTAAATATTTTTATATAAAGTTAACTCGAAGTTAAGATATTAAATGTTCAAAAAAGTAAGTAATTATATTAAAAGTTAATTTAATAAAATAGTAATGTGTTAAGTATAATTAAAATTTTCAACTAAATTTCAACTTTTTAACTCCTTAATGCCCAGCTTTGCCAAGAATGTTATTAATACTTAGTTAAAAAGTTCTATGTTCGAAAAAAAAACTAGTATGTACAGAAGAGTGAAAAGGTTTAATATTTTTTATAAGTTAGCAATAATAAGGATCTATATCTAATGTTTATGTTACTTAAATTAATATAAAAATGTTCTATTTAAAAATTTTTTTTTGATAATACCAATATTTGTATTTTTTTATGTTGTTATAAATAACTAATTAATCATTATATAATAAATAATATTGTCTAAACAAGTTGAAATTTACCTAAAATATTTTATTAATTCGGTCTTAATAGGCTCAAATCTCCCTAAAACTTCTTTTCGAATAACTATCAAAAACAAGACATATAAAACCTTTTTATAAATATAATATAGGCAATAATCCCACTACATATTTATATATAAATATTATTAAGATTGATGTCGAGAATTTTTGCATTGTTTCGGTTCAGCATGATTGATTCCAAGATTTATATCGAGTGCCCTTCATTCTGAATTTCTATTGATGTGGTTGAAAAATAAGATGGATTGGGAATTTATTTTAAAGTAGAATAGTATAACGATATTTCAATCTCTGAACTTATTTTTTGATGATACTTAAAAATATTTGCGATGATTATGCAAATGGTTAAAAGCATATTTTAATAACAATAAATACTTTATCGTTAATTTCTTTATACACAATATACGAATATATAATGAGAAGTTGGTACCTATATAATAAACTAGTATAGTAATAACTATAGTAAACCGCGAGCGTAATATTTTTGCACATATGTGACTTTTGGCCACGACATTTTATTGTGGGTTTCAATTTTGAGTGTATTTTTGTAAATGTATTCTAAACCTATGTGTTCAAATATCTAAGAATTTAAATATTTTAAATTCTGAGCGGAGCAATTAGATTTTATAACGGTGTTTATAATTTGATTTTTCAGACATAATTTACCTATTAAACAATTTTTACTATAGGTGTTTTCGTGTAAAGCTGAGCTATCTGATAGAAAATCCATTATAGTGTAGGTTTATGTACTTTAAAGATGATGTTTTTCGATTTTCCTAGAAATGTTCTTAAGTTTAATGGAAAACTACCGAAAAAAACGGACAGTAATAACATTCGTTCAAAATCGTTTTTTAAATGCAACGTCGTAGTTAATACGCGAGGCATGGTAAAATAATGACACTAGACTACCCTGCAGTTCGAGACCAAAGGGTCCAATTTCCGCCACATGTGTTTGGATAGGTTTTTTTTAAAGTGAATAATGTGTTTTTTTTAATAAGACAGAATTTTTTACACGAACATCATTCATTAGGAATCGGGATGTTAATATTCACCGGATGTGGTACCCTAACTCCAACGGTTTCTAATTATATTAAGTATGTACTTTCCGTCGAAAATGTAATTTTAATTCGAAATTTTCGGTAATTGTTTGTCTTAGCGCGTATAGTGTAATTATTGCACACTGTATACGTTAATATTGTCTTGTACGTATTTCACTTGGAAAATTAAAACACGTTTTTATACGGCATTTGTGTCCCGTTTACTATAACTCTTCAGCGCGATGTATATATATATTATTAATAGCGCTAATGAGTTTCCGTATAATTTCTCCACTTATATAGTACCTAAAAATTTATATGCATACGCGTAATTTCTGTTTTATGCAGTTATTTCGTGCACTGTGTATATAGGTAACGTAGTTTGAAACGATATACATCTCGTCACGGGCCCCGGACCGTCGGGATAGTAATTATTTCGCACACAATGTAATACGCGATTGGACGATTTAAGAAAATACTCACTGTGCGAGGATGTCACGAAAAGGAAAGATATTTCTTTACTTAAAAAAACGTAAAAAATAAATAAAAAAAAACCAAGTAAACGGTTCGTTGATTTTTACGAGTTTTGCAAACTCGCACGTCATATCTGGTGTTCCACTTGTTTATTTCTTTCAAGGCGTGTTTAATGCGGAAAAGAGTATGTATTATGCGCATACCATAATATAATAATTATAATAATAATCATTTATTCAATTCAACTTAGGTATAGGATACATAAATACAAATTAAATTAAAAGACGATATGAACTGAACTAATTATCTCTCTCCTTATAGGCATGCTTGTGACGAGAGGGGGAGACTTCAGATATTAGTTATACGCAGGTAATAAATTATTAACAAAAAAATATTTTTTCTTTTAAATGTATGAAAGTGAAAATGATTACAATAGTATAGTACAAAAATAAATAAAAAAAGAATGGAACTTAAATAATGATGAAACACGAACAGAAGGTATCATTTTTTGATATTAATGAGTATTTCTCTCTCTCTCTCTCTCTCTTAATGAGTATATTTTTTTTTACTCATTTTCTAAACAACATTTTATCATTTATTAACTTTATAAAGCTTTATATTGATAATGGTTTTCGTAAGCCGTAGAATTACATTTAGGAACCCTAATACAATTCCCTCTTCTTCCTTTAGGAATAATACTTAAACACTCATTAACCCGGTCACTCCAAATCAGAATATAGTTGTATTATAAGAAAAGTACTTAACGAGTTGTTTTATATTAAATATTCTTAGGATGTCAAAAATTTGTGCGGTATTCATTCTGTCATAGCCTTTTAACGCAATAATTATTATTATTAATATTCTACTATGCGTAGCGTTTAATTGTTTCATGTAGTCTGGTAAGCCGATCCCCATAAAACTATACTTTAGGATAGGACAGACCGAATCCGAGCAAAGTGAATAGATCTAAAACTGTTTAAAAATATCGAAAAGCTTTCTTAATCTTATACCGTAATGCATATTCATATTATATTTATATTATACACTTCGAGTGTAGTACAATGTACATATACAGGGCCGTCCCGAAGGGGGGCATGGGGTGGGTGTCTAACCTTCCCATCTCGGTAAGTAGTCGGCAAAATTAAGTTCGTTGAAAAAGAATGAAGTATTTTGGAATTTTATTTTGTGTCGGCAAACTGTACATTTTTTTTTACATTTTCACCCCATATATACGCGTGTATACGTAATATTTTTAACGGGCGATATTTTAATCTCGTTCGAAATAACCATCACGCTTGTAAAATAATCGTAATTTATGTATTTTTTATTTGCTGGACGTGTATTTATCCGTACACGCGTACGTGTCCATATTAATCAGGTCGTATATTCGGTTGGAAAATAAACCTACGGCCCTCTCCCCCCCCAAAAAAAAAAAAAAAAAAAAAAAAAAAATATGAAGAGCCATAATTATTTACCATATATTATATTATATACAATTGGCCGGCGAAAACTGCATCGGCCGTCGTCGCGGACGTCTTATTTACAATAATTTTATTTGATGGATATATAATTGCAAGCACGCGTGTACATTATACAGACGCCCAAGGTAGGAGGTATATTTTTTACTTTTTACTATTCGGTTTTTTTTTTTTTTTTTTTTTTTTTTTAATTAATATGCACGAACGTGGGCGCGGTCGACTCTCCCGACTGTAATACACATACATGTATACGTATACAATACGCGCACGCATTAATTAATGGCAGTGTAATACGATATATTATTATATATGGATATATACACGTAACAGATAGGTATTATAATGTATATATATATATATAGGTGTTTTCAATGTGTCGGGTCGAGTAATCAGACTGGTCTCGGAATATTTCAATATACGTGTATTATACATTATATACGGTATCTACTCTAAATGCCATTTTATGCCCAAGACTTCCGACCGACAGATTGTTGTATAATAACAGATTGTATACGTACCTATACCGTATTCAATAATATATATATATTACATTCATCCACGCGTAATGATTGATAACGCGCTGTACGTATGTGTACCTAAATTTTTTTGGCACATTTAGGCGTGTCGTGCTCGCGGTAAATGGACGGGCACTGCGGCGAGTCCCTTATCGCCGCGGGCGTACGATCATGATGAGGTTCTCGCGCGTTGCTGCCGGACGAGGCAGTTCTTCAGACGGACCTCTTTTACCCGATAAATTATCGTGTTGATCAGACGAACTCTCGTCTGCGGCCCGTAATCTGTGCAGTGTTTGCAAAAAAAAAAAAAAAAAACAAAAAACAAAATCATTATTGAACAATTATTGTCGTAAATCGCATTTTTTTCACACAATAATACCGCAAGAAAAAAACAAAAAATGTCCACAAATAAACAGAACTCGTCGATACTATTTAACGGCGGAGTGTTCTGTTATATTGAACAAGTTGCACGGAAATGAATGCATTATGCGTTATCTGCAACGAAAGTCCAGTAATTGTCATATCGCCGCGCGAGATATACAATAACAGGCGACGTGTTTTCGCGATTAACCGGGTTATGCGCGTTTTGTCCTATCTATAACCAAACATAATAACCCATTCCATTCGATCGGTTATAAATTATTATTACTAAAACTGATTGTTTATAAAATTCAGTAACCAAATTACATTTGGTTAATCGCGAAAACACGCCTAATATTATAGGTACCTAGCAGTTTTATCATATTATTACGTGTATAATATATCCGTATATAATTGTGTACAGTCTTTGCAAATCGTTTTCTTCTTATCTCTCTCTCTCTCTCTGTCGCTGTCGACTGTTGTCAATTCGTAGATTAGTTTTCAGCAACACCGAACATTATAGAGGAAGGGGACAAAGAACTGTATCGATTAAATTGGTCCGGATTTGTCGCATTCGTCAAAATGTGCTCCGAACAGTTGTAGCGATGTCGTTTTTATATGTACAGCGTAGGCCATTTATTAATTTATCCTCAACTTAAGAATAATCATTAATAAAAAGTAAATTACCAATTACAATATACATTTTCTATTAGAAAAATGATTTTACTCAAAACCTCTACTCGAAAAAGTTCATACATATAAGTACCTACGAATAAAAATTGAATTTAAAATTGTCCTTACAAAAATAACTAATAAGTGATCAAAAGGTTTACAATACGTTAATACAGTGCTGCAGTAAGTATTTAGTACAAATGTCAAGTATCTGTTATTATTATTTTTCGATAAATTTCAGTAGTTTTCCTTTACGATTGAGAAAAAATAAATTAGAATTTTACCAATATCAAAATAACCGTCGTTATGACCATAAAAATGTAAACTCAACGGCAATTTTATTGATTTAAACCGATATACATAATATTAAATTAAACACACTTCATGAAATTCAAAAAAAATTAATTTTACAAAATAATGTGTGTAACAATGTATTATAAGAATGCTTTTTAATTTTTGGGGTCGGTACAGTACCTAGAATTTTTCTGTAAATGTGGCACTGGTAAACATGTTTTCCTTAATAAAATATTTGTATAAGTGTATATTTATAAAATATTTTGTTATTCAAAAGAAATTTTAGGTAATTAACTTATTGTCAAACTTTTAAATTAAACAAGTAAAATTATATTGCCTACTGTTATATTATTATTAATTTTTTATAAGCACGTGTAAACTTCGTTCACATCCACATCATATGATAGTCGATAACTACAGGTTACAGTATATAGATATAGGATCGAGTGAATTTTTTTTTTACATTATCTCAAGAATATCATATTAGTGATGTTCCAGTATATTATTCCAAGAAAATTTTCTAAAATGAAAAAAGAACAAAAAAAAAAAAAATTACTTTATTGATTTCAAGAAATGTATTTAAATAAAAATTTAATTTTTGTAATATTCAATTTTTTTTAGACATCTATACATTAGTTTAGACACCTTTCTAGATTCTCGTCTTGGCTGCCTGTCTATCCATTTGTCAGTCTGTTTGTAGTTAGTAGTAGGTATTAGGTAATAGGTACATAGTACATATTATAGGTACACGTTTATTGATTTGCTTGCTAGGGATATAGATAGTTATTATTAATTTTAAAATAATATTTTTAGATTATTGTTTAAAATACGAGTACGTTTGGAAACCCGGATTTTAGCACGTTCGCAGAGTAGTCTTTTTTTATAGAGGTACATAATATATAACATACTATATTTAGTATAGGTATACAGTTGGGTATATTTGTAGGTACTTCAGATTTAATTTATAATTTTAAAAGTAGTTTTTTAATGTATTTAATGTTAAATTATTTAGTTATAATAATAGAAAGGTACTATAGTACTATAGTATTTTTTTATAATTTATAGATCCATACATTCACACATACGACATAAACTTGCATTGAACTTGCTTGTTACAGTGAATCTATATAATTTATTTTAATCCAATTATTATGAGGACACAACAGTAATAACTATCTGTAGTGAAAGGATGGCCACAAAAATTGACGAAAAGACCTATTAAAAATGCGTTTAGATTATTATATAGGTATGGTAAAATAGATAAGAGATAATATTTTGGAAATTGCATTAGCGTTTTAGCATTTTAATAAAATAGTAGTAAATGAGCGTAAAACCTCCGATGTCTTCTATTGATTTAGTAGTTTATGCAAAAACTCCAGTCATTTTAAAATGTACCTATTTTTATTTATTTTCCAAAAACATAACAATAAAAATGCTCCAGGCATAAGCCTACTTCATTTCATTTTATTGTCGGCACAGTTTGAACGTGTTTCGTCGAAAGTGTGTGGACATAAAACAATGAAAAAATAAAGCAGCACGTGGAAACTGAAAGAAAACCGAGTAGTTTGATTTTCGTTATATGTTCGGTGTAAACGAAAAGTATGTCAGTGGTCGTCTCGTGGCGAAATTTTTATATGTATATATAAAACTGTCCGTGTTCGGACACTGGAAAACGAATAGGCACTTATACAATTTTGGTTTAAACAATACCGAAACACGTTACGATACACCGACTATAAAACCGATAATATAATAATATGTACCAGGGACGTATTTGAGGGGGGGGGGGCGATAGGAGCCTCTTCAAAGCCCATATGATATTAGGGATACAAATTTCAAAAATATTGATTTAGGTTTATTTCTAAATCGGAATTATATTAATTATTATTGAGATGATTATTTTTAACCATACTATACACATTTTTGCAAGATTATTGTAATTATTAACATCACCTCTTTGCATTCATCTTAATGACTTAATTGCACCACTTTTTTCACTTATATATAAGTAGAATTACTAATGTAAAAACTAAAAGTACCTATATGTTTATTAAAATACAGTTCTGTTTGTTTACAAGAGTTCATTATGTCTATACATTTATATATTTGTGTTATTAGTTTTATACATATACATTTTTGGGTCTAGAATATTTCTAAAAAAATTATCGCCCCCTCCCCCCCCCAAAAAAAAAAAAAAAATAATGATGATCTAGATACGTGCCTGATATTTACCCACCTTTATTGGATGTACACTGTACACACTACATATTATATACTTCCGTACCTACTTAATCATATGAGTCATAAGCTATACATATAATTAGGTATTATTAAATAAATAAAATCAATATACTTACATATTATCTACAGCAGAGTAATAAAATCTATTATAAACAAAACATAAGCGGTAAGCACGTGAATTCAAAATGTACATTTTGTATAAACACGAAACAGTAAATGTCAAAGCCTTATCCCGCCAGACCGTGACAATCGTTCGTGTTTCCACCGTGACACTACAGTGTATAGGTACTACAAATAATTGCGATATCTCGCATTAAAATAATATTATCATACGTACCTATTAACGGTCTGTACCGCTCAGACCAATAAGCCATAATAAGGAGCAAGACCATTTCACTTAAACGGGTCATTCCAAAAAAAACCTATTATACACACACAGTGGCGCAACTACGGGGGTGCTAGGGGGTGCCGAAGCACCTCCAATCGTATTTTAAGCACCCTCAAGTTCCATGTCATTCTAATTTCAATTATCAGCTATAATTTTACCAATGTAATTTTATTTTTTAAGATTTTACTATCAGTTATTTTTTTCCAGCATGTTACAGCAGCGTTCTACTAATTTAAGTAGGTATAATGAATATTGAGAGAGACTTAGCTAATGACATTGTTCCGGACGAAATCCTGAACACATTTGCTAATACCGATGGAGATTATGTTTGACTCTTTAAATTTTAAAAACCATAAGAAAATATATTATAAGTAATAAAATAAGTTGCATTTTTTTTCCAAAAATCACATTGTAAATATAATGATCGTATAATCTAAATATTGGCAATATGTAATGTTGGTTTGGGGGTGTGGGGGCCAGAGCCCCAACGAACGTCATCATAAGCGATTCATAATAGTAGCACCCCCAAGATTTGAACTCTAGTTGGCGCCACTGTACACACATCTCTCATTTGCAGGTCAAAACACGATCAGTGGCCGACGATGATTATACGCTACGTCATTGCAAGTCGAGTAGTGCGCTCGGGCCGATGACGACGGGTGTTCGTCATACATTTTATGTATGTTGTAAGTAGTGTTCTTAAATAATGTCTATATAAATATTACATTTGTAATTACACGTTTATCGTATAATTACAAATACCTATAACAATAATTACCTATATGTAAAAACACGATAAAAAAATGGACGCACTTTTATTATGAAAAAAGCATTTTTCATAAATAAATATTTTAAAGTGTACCCAAACGTAACCCACGTCAGGTAAAATGTGCGAAATTTCAAAAGGAACCCAATAATATATTATTATTCTCTGATAGACAATGGCTAATATAGTGTTCGTTCCATAATTAACCCGGTTGTTATTTTGTCCGATAAACCGTATACAGAAACCAAATAAAAATTAAAAAACAAATAGGTATACCTACTTGGGGTTGTACATTTTAACTTTGAATGGTCCGCGGACCATACCCTGGGCTTGTAATAAATCACTCACGCGCCGACTAAAAGTCGTTTTGAACTATTTATACATTTTCACGGTTCAAGCATTGAACTTTAAACGGATCATACACTGAACTTTGAACGGTCCATGCACTCGGTTTGTAATAAACCACTCATGCACCAAACTGAAAATTGTTTTGGTATATTTATACGTTTTTATGGCTTGCGCATTGGACTTTGAACGGTCCGTGCACTCGATTAGAGTTGAAAACCGCACACCCAACGAATGCAAATTAATAGTCTTGAACTATTTATACATTTGTACGGTTCATGCATTGATCTGCACTAAAATTAAATATTTTTAAATTCTTCGATTTTCATTTTTTTTTAAAATATCATAAAAATTGCCTGTACAAAACCCCTTAATTGTCGATTGTGTACTGTGTAGCGTCCTCTTATCTAACTTATGTATATTTATGTTAGTTTATATTTCATTTTACTTTTTTCATCATTTTAAAAAGAGCGTTTTTAATTGAAAATAAATTCTATAGTTTGTTTTTTTACAAAGATCATTTTTAATATCCCTAACCCCACCTCCCAAAAAAATACACTACTCAGAATCGTATTTAGTGAATGCAATGATTTATCATTGCTTTCAAAACTAAAATAATAGTAATAAATTATATTTTCCGAGGACCGAAGAGACGATGGACCAACTTCTTCCTCCTATAGGAATATAGGATATAGGAATCCTACCCGACGTTTGAAGTGCTTCCATAGATTCTTTTAAAATGGAAACCACGGTTTATGCTTCTATTGGACCTGATAGTCTTTTTCAAAAAAAAAAAAATGTTTGGTGGTCAAATTATCGATTTAATTAATTGTTTTACGAACTACAGCCCATGAATGTTTAGTAAATTTAAAAACAATATATATATTATATATGTTAATTTAAAAAAGTTGGGAGGTTGTAGATAGTAAATGAATTAATCGAAATCGTTGATTTTACCACAAAAAATAGTTTTAAAAATAAATTAAAATTTTTCATTTTTTTTTTTTTTTTTAGTTAATTTTGTAGTAGCCTGGCTGGAATAATTTAAAAATTTGAGTTACATAAAAATAATGGCCCATAAAAATATAGAAATATGTTATTATTTTTTATATTAATTTATCATTTCATAATAAATAAAGAAAAAACACTGATATAAAAAACATTATATAGGTAAAATATAAAAATTAAAAATTTGAATTGAGTTTTTAAAAATTAAAAATCTATAATAACGCCTGAATACAAATTTGAATTCAATTTCTACTTTTATTTTTCTCTTAGAATTTGAAACCGCTGTAATTTGGTCATTTTTAATTTTAGAATTATAGTTTTCCGTAAAAATAACTTTAAAATTTTTATCTTATTGACTAAATAAATAATACTATCTATTTACAAAATTGGTTAATTTTTTCTAGTTTGAAACGATTTGTAAATCGGTTAATTATTGACACCAAATTTGGATAAGTTAAATGGTTTTTTTGCTGAAGTCATGGTATTAATATTTTTAATTAATTAATAATAATCGTTTATAATGGCATAGCGTAAAATAAAAATGATCCTAAAATCGGGGCCTCCTCTAAAACACGTTTTTATTTTATATTGATTAAAAACTTTTCAATTTAGTAAGTACGGATAATCTACCTATATATTATGTTAAACATTGACATTTAACGATATTGATATTATATTTGGTATTTATATTAATGTTTAATTTTAGAGTTGATTAAGATTCTACAGCACATCCTTTCTTTTATTATTATTCATTTATGTAATTTTTTTTTAATATATAACTATTTTGTCGTTAATTTAATAAAATACACAAAAATAAATACTAAACATGTCTGTTCATAACAAATGGATTATTATTTTATGAATTATGTCAATATGTCATATGATGTATTTTTGGGATTCTATTTACCGATTTCATATATTATGGGTAAAAATCCATATCACTATAATCAAATAAGGGTTCATTCATTTAGTTTTAGTAATAAATAAATTATTATGATATGTTTATACTAAAATATTATTTAAAAACTGAAATGTTTACATTTAAAAACGTCAAGTTAATTCAAGCTAAAATAATATACCGAGCATACGAAGATATTGAAAAGCGATTTCGAATAACACTGTTTACCGAATAAGGTACATTACAATGTGTTTCTACTTTATTTTTTATGGTAACCCCATATGGATACGATAATAAAATATAATGTGGTATCTTTATCGTTATTTATGTTACACAGATTTCTTTTAAATATAATGACAAAGACTAAAGAAGTTATTGAAGTTAATGATAAAATTGTAGGTATACATATTATATTTTAGGTATATTATTTCAGATGGTACATATGATTAAATGTCGAATTTTTAAATTTATCATATACTTACATAGGTATTTGGGTTTGATATTGTAATTAATGTCATCCACCAATAAATAATGTTGTTATTATACTGATATTTGGTAGATCTTATCTATCCGTGTTTAGACAATAACGTGTAAAAAAGAAAATGTATTATAGAAATTATTAAAACAAAGCCGTACAATATTATTAAAAGTACACGATTATATTGAAAATGTTTTTTAAGTTACTTTTACAAATCAAAAAAAAAAATCCCCTTAAACTTTAAAGGACAATCCAACCAAAGCGGTTCTTTGGAGGAACTTAAAAGATAGCATAAAAGATAACAAAATTAATGATTCCATCGGAAATTGTTTGCAATTATTAATCATTATCGATATTCTAAAAATGACGAGTGACGTCACAGTTTTCCATCGCAACGACGCGCGACGCCGGCCATATGGGTATGATAAGCGCGGTAACGGTGCAGTATTTGTTGTTTATTGTAGAATAACACGTTAAAAACTCAATTTATTTACGACTGTTACATAGTAATATTTGTTTAACAGTACTGCCTATCATTTCGATATAGTCAATTGTCATATAACTATATTCAATTTTCGTTTAATATTACAATAAAAAATGATATATAGGTACCTACCTACCATTTAGGAATATCAATATTTACAAATTCAAAATGTATACGTAACGTTTTTGTGTTTATCTTTATTTTTACCTATTTTAGATACTGATAAATACGTTCTTCGAATTATTGAATTATTGTATCATAAAACATCACTGTAATTTATACATAGATATGGACAAATTTGAACATATACCTACTGCAGGCAGCCAGTCAATTCTGATTTTTATATCCAATATTTACGATTAATTTTAATATTTAACATTATTCGCTTCTAAAATGGCACTATAGACATATAACGTTGAACATACAGTAAATATGACTACCATTTTAATAGCGGTTACCGCCTCTGTATATTAGATAGTAGTAAGTATTGTATAATTTACTCTTTGATACTCTATTTACACCATACTATTAGAAGTACGAGTATAGTGTATACGTACTCCGAGGAATTATTTTCAAATTTTTAGCAGTGACTACAAGTGTTCGTAATTTTAAAAGTGATATCTTTTTTTTATACATATGTTTAGAGGAAGATATAAAACATATAGGATTAAGTGTGGGTGGATAAAGTGATTGGGAAACGTGACAGGAGAATCCCAATTAGGTTAAAAGGTAAATTTCTTAAGACAGTATAGGTAGTAAGGCTTGAAATGATGTATATTGTATCGGAGTGTTGGACAGTGGATATGAAGATAGAACGGAGTATGAGTGTGCCAGAGATGAGAATGTTAAAATGGTAGAGTAGAGTGTCTAGATAGGTTAACATAAGAAATTAATATATAAGGGGTAGTATAAAAGCAGGGGTAGCGTTACCAAATCGTAATCGTAATACGTAATCAAATTCATTTTTCGGGGCCCTTACACTTTTTTTTTAACTTTGTTTTATTAGGCAAGAAGAAATACCATAAATAATATCGTGGGAAAAATTATGCTTAAATCGAAATAAATAAAAATATTGTGTTTTTATTCTCGATAAAATAGAAGTTTAAAGCCTTCATGTGGTGCGGGGCCCTAAGCAACTGCTTCGGTTGCATTGCCCTTCCGCCGGCCCTGTATAAAAGTGACTCCTGCAATAGTGGACAAAATGAGGGAAAACAGATTGAGACGGCTAGGACTTGTTTTAAGGAGGGAAGAGACAGAAACAGTAAGAATAATAAAGTGAATATATGTTGAGTGAAAAAAGAGGGGGGGATGTAATAGAGTATGATATGAGGTGGATAGGTTTAAGTAGGGAGGATGCGCGAAATCGAGTTCTGTGGAAGTTGAAATCTAGAGTGGCTGACCCCAAATAGTTGGGAGAGAGAGCAAAGGAGATAAATAAAAAGAAGAAAATATAACCGTTAACTATATAATAAATAATATAAAGGAACTTTACATTATAAAATTTATTTTATTTTTAGATTCTAAGCGAAGCAAGGAATGTATTGGTTTTACGATAATGCGTTTTTTTATTTTTATTTTTATGTCTGTACCTAAAAATTCTATAAAAAGAAGTGCTCCGATCATTACATGTAGCACTATTTTGTAGTAATTGCATCTGGTTGGTACTTAAGAGAGGTCATTTTTCAATTTTTAATTTTTTCCATTATCGTGTAAGAAAAAACGATAAAAAAATTAGCATAAAAATCGGTAAACACGATTTATGGTAAAATTCTTCATAACTCTGAAAATATTGATGCTATGCTGTCATGAAATTTTCATCACAAACATATATAAGTACGTAAAATATTAAAATAAAAATTTGTCGAAAGCGTTTACTAATTTTTAGGCTATTTAAAGCAGTATATTTTTTAAATACCCATTTAATTTTTTTGACATTTCGGTATGAAATGTGTTTGAATTTTAGGGAAATAATAGATCTACAAACTTGAAATTTTGTTAATCAAAAATGTAATTGTCAAAATTTGGGTATCGGACTTGATTTTAAAATTATATCAAATTTAAATTTAGCGATTTTACTTTTTTCCTTTAGTAGGTTCATTTTCTAAATTTATTAACATTCGTACGTAGTCTAATGGTAGCTTACATTATTTTCATGGAAGAGGTCCTCGAGAAAGAAAATCCTTTTATTTCCAAATAATCAACTTTTTTCAACTTTTTTGTTCATTATATTATAATATATAATATATTATTAGTATAATCTACAGGAATTCTCAACTATATCCACCGAAGCTTTCTCTCTTTTTTTTTAAAAAAAAAACAAATGATTTATCATTGTTTTCAAATTCAATATATCCGTCATCATTATTAAATATTTATAAAATATTGCCTATATGTATTAATATTTAAAAAATATTTAAATACGTAAAAAGCACTAAAACATTAAGTCTTTTAAAAAAAGTCAAAGGGATATCCACCTATCGCCACCCCCTTCCCCGTAAAATTACATCCTGACGGATAGTTTAATAAATTCGATTTATCGTAAGAGAAACATATTTCCAATATGAAAATGGCAATTACATTAAACCGTAATTTACAGTACGTCCATTGAACATTGTTCAACGCTATACGCGTCTACAGTGCCGTTATTTTAGAAGCAAATAATGTTGAATATTAGATATTATTATTATTTAATCGCGAATAGTAGACGTGTTTACCTCTTCATATATTATTACCCTTAATACGGTATAATGCAAATAATCAGAGCCGTATAATCTTGCGCCCTTGGCAATCAACCGAATTTCCGTCCCTAAATTGGTAATAAATCAAAAAAGTAATTAATTTTTTGGAGTTGCGCTCCCGTTCCTTAAAAATCTTGTTAACAAGCAAAAAAACAAAGTCATCAACTTATTCTTTTACAAGATTTTGCCTGTCGAATTTTCGACCCCAATTTTAGAAATTTAGGGATAGATATTACTGAATTTCGATTTTTGCGTCACCTTTTCTGTTGTGCAATTGACCTGGGCCAGTTTCGCCAAGCCCTTGCTACGGATCTGCAAATCATGCATCATTTTCACTGTACTATAGTGTGCGACCATTAAATAGTTTTTCCCTCGAATAAGATATTTACTTTTATAAGATACCTAATTTCTGCACGGCAACTGCAGGTATCGGAAAAGCTATTTGTTCGGCATGACCTATTATTTTACGCGCGAATAAATACAATACGCATGTATTTATTACAATTTCTAATTTTTTATTGCATTAAAATACGTTTCTATAGAAATGAATTTAGAGCAGATAGATTTTCAAACTGTGTTTAAAAATTCATAATATTTTCAAGGATGTCGGATTAAATTCAAAATGACATATAGAGTGAACATTTTATCTATAAACCAATCATTTCATTAAATATAGATTAGATTAGGTAAGTAGGAACCTAAATTTGACGTAAAATATAAAAATAGTCTCGTGTGATAGTCGTTTAAAATAACTACACAAAGCAATATTTCATCATTTCTATAACTGTCTTATCAAAGGAATATTTAGGTATATCTACTCAAAGATGTTAGGGGCGAATGAAATAAAATTTCAGGGAATATTTAATAAATAATTTTGCAAATCTTTAGAGACAAACAAAAAACAATTCTAAATTAAAAAATGTACAAACCTACATATGTGCATGTTTATTTGAATATTACACTTTTAGGTAGGTATATACAATATCATGTATCTACCTATAATGTATTAAAATTATTTATTTATTATAAATGAAGACAATTTCATAGAAAATAATTCAAATAAATAATGTATTACCTATATGTAGCTTTAATAACTGCAGTATAAAACTTTGAAAATTTTATTTTTGGGTTGACACATGTTATATGATATTTTTTTTTTATTAAAAAAATAGTTTTGACTTTTAAGTAATTTTAAAACCAAATATGCTATTCCATAATTTTACAATAAAACCTTCCTGAAAGAATCGAACTAAAAGTGTCAGCTGTATTTTATATATTTATATACATATTATAGGTAATCTATCCCTACTTGATTTTCTCGGTGAAAAGACATATATTTTGGTGTTGAGTTACTTGTAGAATTATTTATAAATATAAATAAATACCCAGTTTCTACAAAAAGAATTTGTTTTTATTTAACAAATACGTATTTCGAAAACAATGTTCTCATCTTCAG
>JAIPRL010005166.1:0-10403 GCA_025469235.1 Pemphigus obesinymphae
GCCTACCTACTTATATTTAATAATTTATTATAAAAATAATACCTGTATTAGTTGACAAATTTTAACGGTCTGTATCGCAGCAGTCTTCGACAAATCGAGAAAAATGATAAATACTAAATAAAATTATGAGTATATTATATTTTATTGTTGAAATTTGATTATAAATCGGTACGTACAACAATAATAGGCCCAAATCACACTACGATATTTTAGTCGTCCATAGATAGTGCCTATACGGGCTATACTCTATGCCCTTTGGTATGAACGGATTTGTAGACGGTTTTTACGTTAAATGATAATGGATATATTTCAATGGACTTCCTAGGAATATTTATTTCAAAGAATTCTGTATAAAAACATGTATAATATTATATTATTAATTATAAATAATAAAAACTTATTAGATTATTACTTTATTATCTACGTATATTATAGGTACCTTTATAAAAGATTTTTATTTCCAATAAAATAATAGTATTAAAATGGTAAATTAAATAAATGGATAAAAATATTTTAGTTAGTAACCCATATATATTATTTAGTTAATTTTATCTAGGGTAAATTTAGTTTTCAATGGGGGGGGTTTGAACCCCCTACCCCCCCCCCCCTTACCTACGCCCTTGGCCCCCACGTTTCTCTGTGATAAGTATACTAACAATGTTAATTTGAAAGAGTGTCCGGGGCCTGGTAGATTTCCTATCGCCATCTAGATCCCTGTAGTCTACAACCTCCCGATAGCCAAATTGATCACCCGTCATTTAGATCCTCTAATGTCAATTAGATCTCTTGTGTCAACTAGATCCTATGACAATTAGATCCTCCTACACTGTTTATGTGTCAACTAGATATTGTGAATAAATTGATACATATTTTGATGTATGACATTTAAACACGTTAAAATGTGATAACGAAATATGAAATCGTTTGTTGGTACGTGCCGATTATGAAAATAATAAATAAAATAAAAATCAATCATTTCTAAGAAGTATTATATAGGCAGTTATTATAGTACATTATAGATTGCGGCATGTTTATAGGACATTACACACTCGATTTTTAAGAGGTTCTGTATAGATGATTTTTGGTTTTTATACGATCACTGGCTGTAGCTCAAAGAAGAACTATTCTCCTGAGACACATTTTTAGACGGCAAAAACGTATGTGTAGACTGTAGTGTTCTTTCAATGTTTCAGAATTTAATTAAATTACCTTAAATTAAATTATACCTACGTGTATTATATTTATAATGAACATCGCTCAGAATTGTTTTTCGAATTATAATCTATTTTGATTAGATCCTAACAATAAGCTATGCAGATAAAATATTTGTTACAAATATATAAATAAAATAATAAAAAATACAAAATTAATTTAATTTATAAAACATCGCCACTACCCAATTTCAAATACCTACTTTTATTCACATATTTTATATTCCAAATACTCATACAAGTGATGTATTTTACTCATCCTCTGGATATAGTTAACTTTTTGTGGACTGAGAGTAAAATGGTTCGATCTCGATAATTTAAAATTATTCAGATCATTATTAAATTTCTATCGTACATATACCTTAATATTGATTTAGAACATTTTGATTCACTGTAACTCATTGAATAATGATTCGAATTATTTCATTCCAATTTCGAAATATAGCTCTTACAAAAATTAATAATTCGGTATAAAAAAGTACTTTTTCAAAAATAGGTGATATAGAACGTTTTTACTTTCGAACCTACGTTTTCACGTTGTAAAAATGGACAAAGTTATCGATGGTTCAAATTTGGTGTACTATATAACTTTAAAATTAATTAAGATTTAAGTTAGCGATTGACATCGGTTTTACCAGAATACGTGTATTATATACACAGCATTTATATTTAAACATATTAAATGTGCATCACCTATATAGGTACATAATGTGACAAGGGTCGATGCGTGAGTAGATATTGTAGAGATAACATAATATACCTTATATATATATAGGTAATACGAAATTTTGTGATTTTCTCTGTTGTTTGTTGTGTGTCGATTAAGTTTTTTTTTGTAGTTGTGATATTTTGCTCTCTCTTGGGAAAATAATTTTTACATTTTAATAATTGAAAATATGCAAAAAAATATCACACGAATTCAAGGCGAAAGGGAAGTTGGTGTATTCTATAAGGACGACAATTGTTATAGCTATTGGACGAATAAAAAATGCAAAAACTATTTCACAGTTCGGTGTGCGTCGTGGAAAGCTGGGTAAACATTTTTATTTTTACCACTCCTTCATGAATTTAATTTTTTTTTCAATTACCTACTAAAAAAATATATTTAAATATTTTTAAATTGTTAGATTTTCATTTTTTTTAAATTTTGTACACATTGCGTACTCCTCTTAAGAGGATGCCCCACTGTCGTGTTTCCGCGCATGAAACTGCATGCTTCGGGAGATGCACGTTTCTATAAAATCGAATTATTTTAGCATACAACCTCTATAAAAATAATTGAAGAAAAAAAAATTAAGATGATCTAAAGATGTAATCATGAAAACGCACATGTAAAAATGTTTAAACACACATATCAAAAAACGGTTCTGTAGGGCACTAAATAATTTAGTTTTTTGTATCATGTTTCTAATATTTCTAAGATAATTGTTAGCTGTTATAAATGAGAAATGAAAAAGTAATATTTTCAATAAAATTCTATCAATTCATAAAAAACAACCATAATAAAAAATGATGTAGTAATTTGATCATAACATAATAAAATATAGTATACAAAATAAAACCAATTAAGTACTAGGTATATTATATTTGTAGGTATAGGTATAATATATTATTTTCAATTAATTAAGTTAAGACATACAATATATGGAAATATTGGTTATTAGTTTATTACTTATTAATGTAAACCAAAATTAATTAGAATATTAGGTACTTACAACATCAACTTCTTTTAACACTCTGAGATATTCTTCGATTGCTTTCATAACTTGATCAATATTACCTTTATAGGAAAGTTATTTTTGTTGTTTTTGATAATTAACGTATTATAAAAATTATTTATTTCCCAAAAGTAGAAATAGAATAAAAATACCTATATATTTGGTGCAATTCGTTTACACACATTCAACATTTTTTACTTGAAAATCGACGACTCGTATGCGCACGACGAAAATATATATTTTTAAATTATAACCCACCCACCCACCATCTAACCTATTCGTGACTACAAATTTTTTTTATGAAAAAACATAAGGACTTGGGTAGTTTATTATTATTAAACCCTTTTGTTTTAAATAACGATCGATATCGATCAAAATGAATAACCCTTTTTTTTTTTACTTTTTAACAACTTTTTCATTAATTAGTCTGTAGAGTATATCAACTAAACTTAAAGGTTATATATTATAAAGAAGTTCAGAACTGAATATACTTCTGAAAAAAATTGTAAGAAACAGTTCTGCACAGTAATATGAAAAATGAACGCCACAAATTAGATAATATAATTAATTAAAAGGACGATCTCCTATATTTGCATGGACAATATAGGAAAAAGTATGATATCTAAAATTAAAATTGTGCCTTTTTGTTTATTTTTAGATAGAATTTACTGTTACCAAATAGAAGGATGAAATAGTTTCATGATCATTTCGAAGCGTCTTTGTAAAATATCGTTTCATAATGGAATATTACGATTAAAACATCAATTATTTAAATACAAATATATAATTACGTGACTTATTTTTTAAAATTCATAATCAAAAAGTACCTATACAAAAAGGTTCTGAGAAGACCACGAAAATATTTTTCTGTTTAATTTTAATTATAGGTGTTTTATCTAATCATTACAATTTATATTTTCATGTAGAATAAAATGTCCATTAATTCATAATAGATAGACGAAGGCGTCCAATACGGGTATGACACAGATTCAATAAGTTGGCCCCCTCACATCAGAATTTTAAACTTTTTTTCACCGTGTTCATTTGTGCCATATTAGTTCTGATTTTTTCAGTTTTCCACATAATAAGTAGTGGCTCTATTCCAAAGTTATTGTTTTTTAAAATATTGAGAGAGACTTCTTAACATTTTATGTATTCTTTTATCAGCCAACAAAATATTATCCGAACTCTTTATATTTACACTTCTATGAAAGGAAATGATATTTTCCTCTATATAAATAATAATTTGTCGATTTCTTCAGTAATTTCTTATTGTTTGAGAAAAACAACCAAAAATTGGTAGAAAACAGGAAAAACTTGTTTTGGTAAAAATAGTTTATGTTCATTTTCTTCAAACTTTGAAAATGATGTTTCTAGAAACTTGAAATTTTCATACATTATTTTATCATTTTAGACTTTTTGAATTTTTTTACTATTATAATTATTTTTACATATGTTTATACTCTGTTTATGAGCTCAGATTTTAATAGTTTTTAAATTATTGTTGCAATGTAATTTTTTTTAAAGTAAGTAATGCACAAGTGTCCAATTGTACACAGTTGTATTTATAGTAAAGTTCTATAAATTGATCGAATATATAGACATCAGAAATGATAGAATTTTTAAGATAATGTACATTTACGGTGTTTAATATAGAATTTGAATTTCGAACATTTGAAATGGAATATTAAATTATAAAAAGTAATATATTTTTTAAATATTTCTGGATAAATTGGCTCAGAGTACTTATTTATTTAGTATTTAAATTATAGTAAATACAATTTGAGTGTAATATGGATTGCCTTTTTGGTTTTAATACTCTATATAGATTTTTTCGTATTAATTATAATATATGTAAAAATTCAATACATAGTTGATAGTTTATTCTAAACGTTGTTACAGTCAAAACATCGATTTGGAATTAAATTTTATATAATACATTAAATGCTACGTATATTATAAATGATTCATTGTTGTATAGATATTCTAAGTTAAGAAATATAATATAATTTCAATTTTATAAAAAATGTAGTCGTACTACAATCTAATTTATGCATAATTCTAATAATAATTGACTATTGAAGAATAAAAAATATTAATTTAAAAACTTTTTTATGAGATATACCTACGTGAATATTAGTTATTAATTTGTATGTTGAAAAAATGACTACATATACCTAGGTATATTGGAAATATTATCGGCATTAATGCTAATTGTTCACCAATTGCCTTGTCTGCATTATATAGTGTTATTTTTTTTGTTAATTCAAACTCACAATGTTCAAAGTAAAATATAGTATTGATAACAGTAATAAAATATAATAATATATAATAGAAGTATATAATTTATGGTAGTGGCGTACGCAGAGGGCGCCTAAGGGGTCGAAGCCCCCCGTTGCCAGTATACATTTTTTTTTTTTTGATGTTTCATATTATCAGTGTTATATAATATTATATAATATATACTGTTACGTATTTTCAACTTTTTTTTTCTGAGGTGGGCGTCTAAATATAATGAATACCAATCATTATTATAATATTATTATATTATAATGATATTTACATGAATAATTTATATATTTTACAATCTTTAGGAGCGAAATCGCCTGGTTTACCGATAAAGGACTGTTATTAAGGGTGATAGGGGGGGGGGGTTGCAGGGTCCGTGCACTATTTTGGAAGAATAAATAATACTTTTTAAAAATATTTAATTCGAATTTTTTACTTTTCAAAAGGCTTAGCTTTAAATGCATTTTTTTTTGATATTTTTAGAATATTTTGCATCTCATGGAAAAAATGTTATCATTAAGCATCGAAAAAAAAGAGTGATATATATATATATATCATATTATTATATTTGGTGTTGCGAAAATTTGTTGTTGGTTATGAGTAAAAAATTATTTGTTGGAAAAGAATAAAATTATATCGGCTATGTTGTGTATAATGAAATATCAGAAAAATAATCCAATTTTTACAAACTTTAAAAATTCTTTAAAAATAATTGACTCAACGTTAGTAAAAACTTTTGACATCAAAATTTTTTTAAAAATCAGATCTACAAAATGGCTGTCTAGATTTTTTTTAAAATTTTAAATCTAATTTTTTAATTTTTATTTCAAATTCCTAAACATTAAAATTTAATTTAAAAATATTTAAGTTATAACGCCAGACTGTAAAGAAATATGCTATATAATATTAAAATATTTAATAGAAAAAAAGTTATTACATTTGTTCAATAGTCCTGTTACATTCTGTATGTTATGCTCACTGGTGAAACGGATGGTGGATCGGTAATGATGTGTTCAGGTCCTTGGCTATGCAGTGCGGTGGCGGTGTAATATTTGTTACTCCATATTACTCACCTTTGTATTAATGAATATAAATATATAATATATAATATTATAATGTATTATAATATAATAATATATTATAATATAACGAACATACAAACATTCATTTTTATCTAGAAATATTTTATTTATTTCTAAATAAAAATGAAAATTTTACATGTAAATTTATACCTCATAAATGGCTCTATAGACTCTCTTGTATTGTTAAGTCAGCTTAATTTTAAAATCCCTAGCTTACACTCCCGAGCAACTTATCCGTTTTTCATCCGTATTTGCACCACAAATTACTCTCGTAATAGACCGATGTTTAGAATGATGCGTATCGCTAATGAGGACCTGTCGTTTTGTTTTTCTTGTCCTCATGTTAATGTAATTTATAAGTATTTTCCTATTATTATTTGTTATATTATGCACGCGTAGTAAAAGGGTAGGTACAAATATTCAGAAATACAATATTATAATGTAACTAGCAAGATAACGACAATAATGTACAAAAAAAAAAAAAAAAATATATATTAATAAAGTATGGAACGACTCTGCTCTCGGATACACCAGACATTTTCCAGAAAAGAAAAGAAAAACAAAATACAAAAAAAGACTGCCAATATTACTAATAATACTATACTTAGAATAACGCGGCCCGACAGTACTCAAAGGGTATGAGTACACAATCGAATGATACATGCACGGTATAAATCGCACATATAGATGACCGATGTCTAGATGTAGTCCGATGTAGATCAATATTTAAAAATTTGCTAAACTTTAGGTGTAGAATTTTACGAATTGCTTCATTAAGTAAGTTAAGTTTAAAACGAAATAAATTATGGTGGGTTTTCACACTCATCATATCTCACGATTTACGTTCATTTTTATTCCAAAGCCATACGAGCTTATCTTGTAGATTAGTTTTATACGTTCACCGTTGTTGACGACTAGACTTTCGGAACAAGCGATTGTTTCGAATTTCACTTCAAAAACATTTGTTGAGTCGCACAACGGTAAGCGGAAAGGTTACGTAATTAAGTTCTGGTTGAAGATGCTTTTGGCTTTCTCCACCTTACATTACGTAATCTTAGATCTCTCAATTTATTAGTAATTATTTTCATTTTAAAGCCATTCGAACTTATTCTGTAAATTAATATTATACGTTATTGACGAATAGACTTTCGGAACAAGTAATAATTTCGAACTTCACTTCAAAAATATTTGTTGAGTCGCATAACGATATGGGGAGAGATTATATCAAGTAATATTGAGGCTTTAAACTCGTTGTTCTAAATTCTAATTTCTAAGGTCGTCTATGCCTGTTTAATGATATATAGACCGATAACTAGCTTGAGATATATACGTAGTGTGAGAGCGATTAATAAATAAATAAAATACATTAATAGGAATAAAAAAAAATAGGTACATTATTATGCGTACCCATAATTTAAGACTTGAACATTTTATACAATGTTCAAAATCACCATAAAAAATTAATAGGTATACAGCAGGCGTCTTTAATAAATTATCAAAATACGTTTGTAAAATGCAGCAATGTATATTCAAATGTTATTGTGTATACAATCGAACGTCTATCCTATTCTATATACTATTATGTTTCAGGTTATAGAGTTTAATTTTTTGTCTTGTCTTCAGTAGATACTAACTAGTTTTACATTTAAAATTAATTAGTGAAAATGGTTTTAAATATTCGTAAATTGGTTGTTTTAACAATTCTCTTTGCTAAAGGTAACTATACTAATGCACTGTAGCTTCTACATCTCCTTCGCCCTGTAGTACAGATCCTATATATACTTGAACTTCTCAACCTCATCCCCTAAATTCCCACTCAACTTCATTACTTGCCTTCCCTTATTTTCTCTGTGTTCCTTTTTTCCAAAATTATACACTGTTTTACCACTACTGATGCACTGCATAGCATAGGTACGTATTATTTAATGAACTATGAATGGAAAAACTCTATTTTTTTATAGAGCAATTTTCTAATTTTATTAAGTTAGAAAACAAAGATTTTGGTGATTTCAAAATTAATTTCTGACATCATTCCTTCCACGTAAAGTATTCAATTTTCGGTTTGCCTATGTCATCATCTGTGCGTTATTAATTTTAGTTGGCCATGTATAGTGTACACTCTATAAGAAGTGTTGCCGTGGTACTCTTCAAAAATCTATATATTTAATATTACAATTTTATTTTATTTATTTATTTTATTATAAAATAGGCGATGGTCTAAGGTACTGAATAATATATTCAAAATAATAATAATAATAGGAAAATATTTATAAAATACATTAACATAAGAACATTGTTACAATTTATTAAAAAAAATAAAACAACAAAAAATTTCTACATTACTCTATAAAAATTGAAACGATTTTTTCCTTTCGTGGTCATTAAATTGTTTAAAATTATCAAATTAATTATGGTATTGTGTTTTGATATACATGATGTAGTTGAATAATGATGACAACTGATAAATATTATAAAGGAAGGGACGATTAAATTTTTGAATGAAGAACTTATTATTAATAAATGTTGGTTATAATTGGTTATAATTTAGAAAATAATGTCCTTTATGATATGATCATTGAAATAAATATATAATAATAAATATTCAATATAAGTTATAGAGTCTTCATCCTCATGGTGTTGTATTAAAAGTAAGTACAATTAAGTATATTTTTTAATTTATATTAACACATATGATAATCTATGGTGCCTACGTACTAATGTATCTATATGAACAATGTTTTTTTATAGACTATAGATAGTGTTGTGTAAATTACTTTTAAAAAGTAATTCAATTACATTACAAGTTTACGTCATTAATTTAAATTATTTAAAGTTGAAATTGGAATTTATCGATTATTACATTCAGTTAACAATTTATTATTATTTAATTTTAGTTTTTTTTTTTTTTTTTTTTTATTAGAACCAAAAGTAGATTCAGATGCAGATAGTAAGACTAGTTATTATTTACTATAATTCTATATTATAAAATTGCATAATAATATGTAGATTATACATAGAAAATCATTATATAAAATAAATCAATAATCGACTTCTGTCATGTTAACAATAACTCAAAATTTAATGAACGTTTATTGAATTCAATGTGTTACAATAAGATTATACCAGGCTTATCGAGTCAGGCATGTTGGATACCAATTAAAATTATTATTTTTATATACATTTTTCCTTAGTTCTTATAATTATTAAAACTTGTTATTGTTTTGATAATCCGGATATTTTTAAAGTGATTTTTTCAAAAAACCATCAATTTATATGCATTAGTATCTAATGTAATATATAATTAAGTTTACTTTAAATTAACTTTATAAATTTGAGGTGACCGGTGTTGATATAAAATTATACAGGATTTTTTATCGAGATTAAAATATAATATATATAATATAAAAAATTTGATATTTTTATTGTGGTTAACTTAAATCTAAATTTGTTGGATGGAAAGCACAGACAAGCGTAAACCGTTATGTAAGAGAAAAAAATAAACATCGGGAACGACGTATTCATGGCCACAGACTACCAGCTTTTTTAAAAAAAAGGAAATGTACTGGCCCGACACAGTACATTTATGGTTATTTTATTTTACATTACCTTTGCGGACAAAGGAAACATGCCGTAACATGCCTCGCTCACACATCAACATTGGCTCGCATTGGTGACGGATCAGAAAACTCACTCCATAATGGTGAAAATGACAAGTAAAAAAAAATTATTGAAAGAAATATAATTGAAAAGAACGGAGAGAGAGAGAGAGAGAGTTCAGGAGAGCATTTATAAACATCAAACAGTTATATCTTTCTTCGTAAGCAACGGATTATTATGATTGCTGAATTTATGAACAAATAAAGTTGTAATGTTTGAACTACATAAATATGAGTTTCATGAGTTTTTTTAATTCAAAAATTAAAAATAAAACGGATTAAGAACCAAAAAGTGTTATCGATAGTATCTTTTGGTTGTAAACATTTTATTTTTCCTATAGTTGGAACTTTTTGGTTCTGAATAAAATGAATGTTATGTTATAAGTGTTGCCAATCTCAAATTGATAATAAATTAATAACTGATAATTTATTGTATATTTATTTGTG
>JAIPRL010005166.1:10503-33693 GCA_025469235.1 Pemphigus obesinymphae
TGCACAGTTATCGTAATTACGGGTACATAAATACACATACGTACACGTGCACATGTACATACTCAGTTATCATTGCAGTCAACGGTATAATTGTTGTACAATGAACGATCAGTCGGTATTCGAATTTCAACGCGTTTTTTTCAAAAATAATTTTTATATGTAATATGTATTTACGTTTAATTATTTTAGTTTTTTTTTATCGGGATTATTAAATGTATTCAATAATAAAGTATGTAATATGTAATATGTGTTAATGTATTAAAATCAAAGCAAAATATGTAGTAAAATAAAATTTATAAATACGTAATTAATTTTTTTTTCCACTTTGCCTATAAGGTTCATTCGGTTATAAGACTCACTTTGTGCTGGTCCCAAAGTGAGTCTTATAAGCGGCGTCTACTGTATATATATATATATAGATATGAATGGACGGTGACAGCAAATGAGGGTATAGCGTTCTTGCAATAGTAATCGTAAAAATATCAATATAATTATCAATAATTATAAATTAGACAGTGTAATAAGTTCCATATCTTAAATTATGAAAATAATATAATGAATAATTATAATACCATAAAATTATGGGAATAATCAATATATTTCATCATGAATTTTTTGTTAAATATAAATTGTGTTTAACATTTGTCCACATATTTAAACTTAAGTTATATTTTACAATTATTAAAACCTATTTTATTTGTAAACATTAAAGTGTGCAACGGTAAGTCACTTATACATGGATAATAGTTTTAAATATTGCATATTTGACAAATCATAGTTTATTTATTTTTAGATGATATTACTCATAACTTTGAAGGTTTATCATGAAATGTTTGCGAAATTGTAAACTATGTAATTATTTGTATTATAAGTATATCTATATTAATGCTGAAATGTAGTCTGAAATTATATTACCGATAATTAGGAATATTATAATCTAAATAAACATGGGATTAAACATATAAAACTCCAATTATTTATTAAACAATAAAATTACTATTAATAAGTATCAAAACTATACCAAATATAAATCGAGTACGAGTTTCTGTAATCAATTACAATATCTAAAATAACTTTATATTTTAAATATAAGTACAAGTGTATATATATATATATATATTATATAATATCTGGAGTTAAGTTTTTCGTGTAGAATAGTTCATAATTTTTCGATAGGATATGCGGAATGTAAAAACATTTTTTATTCATAATTTAACGATTAGATCAGGGGGTGGCCATAGGCATAAAAATGTGAAGTAAGGAAAACATCAATTTACAGTATGGATATGTGCAAAAAAATATATAATATATATATATATATATATAAAATATATATAACGTATGAATAAGTGATTGTGAATACTTTTTCAGAAAGAGACAACAGACTAATATGATCTATAATAATAGTAGAGAGAACAAGTTACAAATTTAATAGTTTATGTGGAGTAGCGGAATATAAAATAGTTTTAGGAATTCAAGATAATCCTGAGTGAGAGTGGGAAAACACAATATACTTAGGTAAATGTTTATAAAGATTTTGTGTAAGAAATTGAGGGTTCACAAAAATATATAAAGCCATAAATATATTCTGGATTATTGTCCAAAGATACTCCACAGTTATCATGATTATTACGCTTATTTATGGGTTCAGTGATACTAAAATTATATTCATTATTCCTACTTATAGCCAAATATTGAGTTTGAGGTTCAATGATTTAGATATGGCTACCATTAATTATAATAAGAAGAGGGATAATATGATATGGATTAAAGTGCAAGTTAGATAAAAGTGATATGTGAGTTATGAATAAAAGAGTCTAATGTAGATAAAATTTTAGGAGGAAATACTGAAAAGTTCTGGAAGAAATAAATTATTTTCTGTGTCAGAAAGTTTTAAAGTAGGAGGTAGTGAAAGTTGGATCTTTTTTAGTTCATGATAAAATGTTGAAGTCACACTTGTATGCATTAATTCTTCTAAGCTGAATAAACCATTAATTGAAGATTCCGAGTTTCACCCCCAACAAAAAAGATTTAATAATACAGTTAGTGCTTTTGTTCGTTCGAGTTGCGCCTGATTTATTTATTTGTAGTTGCTAAAAATTGGTTAGAGATTGGTCCAAATACATATGGAATGGATATTGGAATGAAATATGGTTGAATTTACGTTATTAGCTACTGATGACACAATGTTCAATATTTTTATAGACAAATTCAACATCTTAATTATAAGAAACTTCGAAAAGAACGTTTACAAATCTACCTATAGCATTAATAATACAATGAAGGTGACTTTTAGTAGATTCTGAAGCTTTTCGGCCTACCCTTAGATATTGAGAGTGGTATGAAAGTGTAAATCGATTTTATGAATGTGAAGTTGGCACAACCGAGGGTTAATATAAATTCATTATTTTATTTTAATAGAAGAAATGCTTCGCTGATTTTATTGAAGTATAGCCAAAGTAATAAATACTTTGAGTAGCAAAATTTTAGTCTGATGTAAGTTATGATATCTTAATTTATGATGGATGTTCTAAGAGGTCAAATTTCTTCGAATAGGCCTATGGTTTGGTTCAGCTTTGTCACTATGATTTCTTTAGTCGGAGGCTCTGAACGATGACGGTTGAGATTCTGGAACTGTTGTTGTTCATACAAGTTTCTTAATAGATTCTTAAGTAATCCTGTGCGTTTGTTCCTTTTCAGTACGGTCACATAGGTGAGTGAGTAGATTTCCACTTCTAAATATGGACATAGCCACTGATTACTTATCATTTTTTTTCCTGTACTATAACTTTATCACTAATATTGAGGTTGAGCGGGTGATTTTCTGATCATAGTTTTCTTTTGATTTTAGTTTGGAATCATTTTATTAGTCTACTACCATTTTATCAGTTTCTTGCATCTGTCACTTCAATTTGAATTTATAATCTTGATAATTATATTGAAGTTCTGTAGGACGAGAGAGAAAAGTATGTACAACAAGCGGATGTCCATAATCCATTTCATGTGGTTGGAAAACAGTAGAAGAATGCACGATTTAATTATGACAATACATTGTATTGAAAAATAGTAATATTAATATATTTATACATAAAAAATTAGATAAAACAGTATTTACTATTAATTGAACATTTGTTCATGTACATTTTAACGATAAATAAATCATATCTAAAATAATCATTTTTAAAACAAATTTAGTTGAAATTATCCAAATAAACATTTAAAAATAAATAGTGCTGACTTATATACTATGATATGTCTGAAATAATTGTTATATATTTAAATTTGTAGAGATTTTAATATAAAATAAAAGATGGTTCATGTTATTCTTAAATTAAATTTTTTTACATATATATATATATGTTACTGGCAATATTGATATTTTAGGAAATGACGTTAATGCCTAATTTGATTAGGCATTGTTGTAAATTGTATTATTTTTATAACATTGGCGTAGTATTTCAGGTAATGTTGTAAAAATGATGTTTCAACCGAATTGTCCATATGCTAAATCCATATTCCAAAATCCATCTTAGTTCTTTCGAAACATGAGATATTATTTATTTTATAAAATTTTATAACTAAATTATGATAATGGTGATAATACTTAATTTGTATTTGATCGAATTTTTATTATTATTTTGTAAATTTATTATTTTGAAAAATTCCTTGATCTTGTATTTATTCCATAAAAATTAATCTGTTTTCAAACTTTCTTACTCACTATAGTCATTATTTTCATTATTAAGTAATCAAATTAACTAGTTGATGTGTTCATTGTATTAGTTCATCTATAAACTATTCATTTGTATAATCATCCAGTTACACTTTTTAATATTAATCAAAAATGCTATTTTAAATTATAATACTTTGTTATCAATCTTATTAGATGAATTGAAAGAAGCTTGTAATAGTAAGTAGTAATTCTTACGATTATATTTATATTATCACATAAGTAGTTATTGTGTACTGAAGATGATAACATAGTTATTGAAAACTTATTTACAAAATAAAAATAAATCATATTTTTGTGGAATTGAGTTTTTTCATTTTATTATTATTACAGAAGCTTTTAATAAATACGTTTTTATTTAACAAATAGCCTTTTTGAATTATTTTGCATTGTTTATATTTTAGATAACTTGTATTTGGATACTTGCTTTAAACACCTATTCTTTAATGTGGGTAAGTAAAAATAAAATTATCATAATCATAATTAAATGCATTGTAATAATTTTAACCATCAAAGTTAGAAGTATTAGAGCAATTATTAAATTGTTTATACAAATTTGAATTCGTATTTGGCTTACAAAAACTTTTACTCTTGAGTGTTTTTTCTCGAACGTTAATGAATTTAAAATCATCTTCTGATAATTCAACTTTATATATTTTATACATTGATTTTTTATTTCAATATTTATCTTAATTGATATCAAGTAAGTAAATAATATTCTATCAACCGTTCTGCCTCATTTTTTTGGAAATAACTTGTTTATACAAGTTAAAAAGGATAACATTATCTTTATAAATTCAATTGAATCTATTTGTATGCGAACAATTTTTCTGTTTGTTCATTTACTTATAAAATATAATGTCAAATAATTATTTTGTTGGAAGAATAAAAATTTTATGATGTAGATATATTTACCTTATTGTTTAATTACCCATAATGTATAACATTCATTATTCATATTATAGTTAAGAATAAAATTGCACATCCATATGCAATACTAGGAGAATTTGATCAGAGATGTTAGGTTCATATATAAATCTAAAACCTTATCGTGTGTTAAAGGAAGTGTCTACATTGCGGACGCTAGCTAATAATGAGTAATGTTTACATTCTTGTATTATAGCTGGACTCTCCAGACCTCAGAAAAATAATACTTGTATTAATTATTATTATTATTGTGATTGTTGAGAACATAAAAAACCTATATGTTTGTAATTAAGCATTTCCATTACTATTAAGTTAGAATTTCAATACCTATTATTATAATATTTTCCAAATAATTTTAAAATACTTTAATATGTAATTTTAGTTACAGCAGGAAAATATGTTGTGCTAATGAAAAAGGGATTTAATTATTAGAATGCGCTTGATTTACTTAATTCAATTTTTATTTTAATTTAATGAATTGCTATACATTTTTGTGGACCGGAATTCAAACGGTGTGCAAGATAACCAATATGACGCGAGCATAACTGTTGATCAACCTAATAAACCTAACCGGTACCCCACACGATCGATGTCATCGACCGGCTCATAATCGATAATTATACGATAAAAATGTTATTGAGAGTAATATTATTATTTGTTATAGTGATTGGTACGGAAAATAGTAAGTATTGTTACGTGCAACCAAAATTAACTAAGCCTAATTATAAAATATTAATTAAAACTAAATCGGTACAATCTGAATCTGAGATATCCATGTGAAATAGAGTTATTATATATTTACTATTCAGGTATAAATATATCCGGCCTAAGAAGAATCGGAATAACATTATATGGGTGTACACTATATACGGATATGTGTATAGTTTTAAACTACAGTGAATCCAGACCTACCAAATTATTAAAATATTAAATTAGAAATTATATTAATTACCCTAACAGCACAGAACCTCCCGGGAGCTGACTGTTTAGTTCCTAATTAATGCCTAGTCGGAATTTCCTGTAGGGAAGGAAATAGATCTTTTCTGGACTTTCGGTCTTGTACCCAACTGATATTAATCAGAAACTTCCTGTCAGGAAGGAATCAAACCCTTCCAGGACTCCCGTTTGGTACCTAATTGATAACCATCAGGAACTTTCCGATAGGATGCATTTCAACTTTTTCAGGCAGTTTCCATTCAGTTCCAAATTAATGCTTATCAGGAACTTCCCGATAGAATACATATTATAAAATTATAATATCGTAAACGAAAAAAAATTTCAGGATAGTGAGGGAAAGATTTTGTCATCAATATATTTATTCGTATTAAAAAATATTACGTTGAAAGGTGTAGAATTATTTTAGAAGAAGCATAGGCGTAAGAAGCATGGGGACTAAGCTTCAAGTTCTATGGAAGGAGCATTATATATAATTTTCTCTAAAAAAATGTAAATTAGCATAAAAAAGTCATAAATTTTTTCGTTAAATTATTGCTTCCCCAAAAAACGTAAAACAAAAATCAATCATCATAAGACAATAATTTTGAAAGTCATTAATTTTATTATATCAGTAAAATATAATATTATAAGAAAATAATTTTATTTTTGGTGGGTTATGAATAATTTTTTAGGGGAGGAGGGCTAAGCCCCAAAACCCCTTTAGTTGTGCTTATTATTAGAATAGAAAATAGTCGGCAGTTCGATCCCCGGTCCAAAAGTAGAAAAATGTTGCATGTTTTCAAAAATGTCCGGCCCTGGAAGGAATCTAACCTTCTCAGGAGAGGCCGGGCCCCCTACCTTAGTCAGCCATTGGCTAATTTTTGGAATTTTTATATTTTGAATTGGTTTCTAAATGGTTCCTGGTGGTTAGTCTTGTGGATAGTCTCAACTAAGATATCTGAAGGCCTACAGACCTCCTCTAAAACCTTCCCAGACCAGTCGATGAACTAAACAGGAACTTCCAACTATAAAATGGACCGTCCTAATACCTGCTTGGGAGGATCTATGTGTTGTTAGGGTACCAAATAACGAAACATAAAATAAAATCACCACAAGAGTTATTAAAATAGCAACTGCCACGGAAAAAAATAAATAATAAAATAGAGTTAGAATTACTATTTTATAGGTGAAATTACTAAAACGATATAATAATTAGTATTATATAAATATAGTAATTTTGTATAGACGATAGAAAGATTATCAATTTAAGGCTGAGGGGGGGGGGCGGTTATTTGTAACGGGCACTATGGTGAAATAACAAGTAAAAGATAGCACAGTGGCCCGATTCATAGCTTATCACTATCTATCGCCAAAAGTAATATTTATTATATTTTATAGTAATTATTTTCGGCAGTCGATTTTGTTTATCGTGCTTATTAGATTGAATTTTCAAATGATTTTCAGGTCGGGACAGTAATTAAGTTCTTAGAATTAGTTGATATCATGCGAACTGTTGTAATGTAACACATTTAGGCTTCGTCAGAAACGTTGTGTACCTATATGTATTCGCACATGATCGATGTCATCGACCGGCTCATAATCGATAATTATACGATAAAAGTGTAATTGAGAGTAATATTATTATTTGTTATAGTGGTTGGTACGGAAAATAGTAAGTATTATTACGTGCAACCAAAATTAACTAAGACTAATAATTATAAAATTCTAATTAAAACTAATTCTGTACAATCTGAACCAAAGATGTCCATGTGAAACAGAGCTAATACACCTAGGTATAAATGTATCCGACCTAAGAAGAATCGGAATAACTTTATATGGGTATACACTGTACATGGATATGTGTATAGTTCTAAATTATAGTGAGTCCAGACCTACCACATTGGAAATTATATTAATTACCGAATAACGAAATATAAAATAAATCCACCATAAAGGGTTATGAAAATAGCAACTGCGCATCGAATCGTTTTTATTTTAATAAAAAAGGTTAAAAGTTTGATTTTTTTTATATAATAAATAATACTATAAATTTGTGGACTGTAATTATTTTTCATGTTTTTATTAGTAATACAATTTTCTTCGGCACTTGCAATCCATTGTCACACGATTCAATTTTTGAAAGCGAGTGTTCGTTTCCAGACAACAACAATAACGACTCACGCCTACCGACTGATTCACATGCAAGTTGCATGTCTATCGGTTCTACACCTTTTGTCATACACACGTGCATACATTTTTCTGTAAGCAAATAATTGTATAATTTATATTTGTCATATAAGGTATACGGTTGATACGGCCGTATATCCGCCATCCGCGGATCATAAGTATTACGCTATGGATAAGATTAGCGTATTGGGTATATACCATATACCACCGTATACCCTCCAATAAGGCTCGGATTAAAGGGGGGCCGAGGGGGCCATGGTTCCCGGGCGTCGACTTTTAGGGGCCACAAATTTTACAATATTTATATACCTACATATTATATTTTTTTTACTGTATTACCTTAATCTTAGAATACAATAAATTAAAACGAAGAATTTTAAAATTATAATCATATTATTACATATCATATTTACACTAATCGCAATAAATCGCCAGATTTTGGGATGGCTGATAACCATTTTCGCATAAAAATGTCGGTCATGGTTATATGTACACTTGCACACCTAGAGGTGGGTCTTTACTCGATCAATTTGCTAGCGATACACTTGAACTCTAACAAACTACTTAAGTGTGGATGTTATACCTTGAACGTGAATAGTCTGAACGTGGTTGTTCGCGTACAACCGGGAACACGGTCCATAAGTTTTTGGTCTCTGGACCATGCTCAAAACCCAAAGGAAATAATTGTCGAACAAGCACTTAGCGTAGACACCATTTTATACTATTTTAACTATTTCATGGAAATATTTTAGCAGTATTATCATAATGCTATTAACCCCAGAATAAAAACGATCGAAATTCGCGGAAAATTATACAGTGTTTAACTGATCACAAACCTTTGCTCGGGAAAATTTGTTTGTGTTCGAATGCATTCTCGGGAAAAATTCTCAAGTGAAGACCCAGTTAAATAAATCGTAAAAATGCGTTAAATCACGCGTATTTATTTATAATTAATCATATATGTGGTGTACAGACACAACTAAACTCTAATCAATATATTTCATATATTGCATTATATTTATTCACGTTTTCTTCATAATATTAGGTAAACTTTGTACTATCAATATTATATCATGTATCAGGAAAAGAACATATAATTTTACGTTCTTATAAATTTTAGAGGGCTAATTATTAATTTTTAGAAATTGGCTAAACCCGGTAAACTACACGTAGAATGTAATTATGAGGGTCATTCAAAATTCAAAATCAAAATAAATATACTAACCTGAAATTATCTTCAAAAAAATTATATGTACCTTGTAAATATCCAAACAAATAGGGTACCCTTGTTTTCTTTTTAGTACCTATATAAATATTTATATAATTGGTGCGTCGCGATCTAAACTGTTGCCGATGTGCGTCTCTACGGACGTATGTCTCTAAAGTTTGACGCGGTGGCCGAATTTCGTAGTCGTCACGACACCTAGTCGCTCTTTGTTCCCCAACGCTACGTATTGCGCATCACGCTAGTAATATTTGTTTATATATGTTGGTTTCCCTGTTCTTTTTCGACGAGCATTTTCTTCCACAGTGTATTATTTTGGTATTCCTCCTCTTCCTTTTCAGTTAAATCCTCGAATAGAGCTCTTTAGAGTTTTCCGATTCCCCCCAAAAAACGAGTTACGTTTTTTTCCGTATATTAAATGTACCTATTTTCTTTTTATCCATACTTAAGTATTGTTGTAATATATCTCTTTCTTCATTTCTTTTATTCAACAGTCGTGAGTGTATATTTTCGAAATTCAGGCATAGGTCGCTCACCTCACTAGATTTATTTTTACATCTATCACAGATTTGTTTACATCTGTTGAATTAAATGTCTACGAATGCATAATTTCGTTTTTGTTTACCTTAAAAACCACATCTCATTTTATATATATGTATATAAAACTTGGTTATATATATAATATATAAAACTTTATTTTAAAATCATTTAATGAAACTATTTTTTTGTGTAATACTACCAATAGGAAAAAAAAAATTGAAAATAAAACGAACTGATAAATAAATTTATCATTCACTTAAAATTTAATTTTTTTCATTTCGATTTTCTCTTATTACATAAAACCTAATTTTTTTCTTTCCAACTTTTGTATCGCACAAAAATAATATTTTAATTAATTAATAAATTCCCAATAATATTATCTATAACAATTAACTTTTAACTAAAAATTTTATATGTGACGTCCTCTTTAGTGGAATGATTATTATTTTTCATTGGCAATATGGGCTCTTTGACCAAATCGCGGACTAGGCCTTTTGATGCCAGTCCGACACTATTTACTTTTATTTAATTTAAGGTAGTATAGGCAAATTATTGTATTTTGTTTTGTTGTATTCAAAATTGAATATCAGTAAGATGATCATAATTTGAAAATTAAAAAGCGGGACAACAATAAAATAAGTGAATATCGTAATAATTTTCTGCCAAAATTTTCATAATTTGGCTTATAAAATAGTAAATAAGCAAAAAAGTAAAAAAAAAACATTCATTAATTTTCTGTTTAATTTTTTTAGTTAAACGGTAGATTTCCGAAAATGGGATAAAATGAGTCCCGTTTCAAGTATATCGAAAAAACGGGACGCAATCCTCAAAAACGGGAGAATCCCATAAAAAATTAAACAATGGTTACCCTTAATATCTGTATTTATATTTATTATACACAAAAAAAAACTATTGTAATTAATGAATTATACACGGTTTTATACAACTATTACAATTACACAATTTTTCAATACGATAATCTAAACAAAATATTCAAATAAGTAGGTACAAATCATGATTGAAAATACATGAAATATAATACCTATATCATGAAATGCCATGATTTTTACTATTTCCTTTAAAATTTTAACTTAAAATACTTAAAAGAAAACTACTATATTACGCTCAACTATTTTTTGTTTTGATTCTTAAGTACAACTTATATTGAACCTAGTTTACAAATGTCAAGCATTTCTGATCGGTTAAGACAATATTATCCACATAAAACCGAACAAAAACTAAAAGAACTCAAAATTCCTGTAATAGTTCAAAAACAGGACAATATTGTTCACATATATTTAGGCCTAGAAATAGTGTTGAAACAAAAAAAATTACTAGTACATAGGTTATTAGTTATTATCTAATTGACAAAATAATATAAACTATATATTTTTTATTTATTAATATTTCTATCTCTGTGATAAGTGTAACAAATACTAAATTTGTTATATGATAACAAAACCAATTTGTGATTATACGTTTTGTTTTATTTTATTGTATTGATTGTTATTATATTATTAATAATGTTAAAAAAATGTAAGAGCATATGGATAATTAAAAATGTGTTTGTATCTTTAGAATTTGTAAATGAATTTTACTATCATATGGCAAATAATATTAAAGTGAAAGAGGAATATCAGAATGTAGGTATGTACTTTGAATTTTATAAAATATACCTATACTTATCTACTAGTTATAATTTATCTATTAAAAAACGTATTATTTGAATAATTTAAAAATGTGTTTTAATAATATTATTTAATTATATTAAATTACATAAACAACAACATGTTATTACTAATTTTATAGATGTGGTAACACTATCGTGCTGCGCTATGGAGCACACAGTAGTAACACTTTTTCACGGTTAATAGATATACTTTAACCGTCACATTTCCTGGCTTGTTGATATACATTTCGTTATTAACTTTGAATATGTGAATTATTAACGAACAATTAATAAAATAATATTAAATGCAATGCAAAATGCTCATATTATAAAATGTTGTTTAAATAAAGTTAATGTAATAAATAACCATAGTGTAAATTATTGTTATAAATAAGAACAAATTAAAAAAACCAAGTTATAAAGAATTATAAAAGAAAAATGGTTTTAAATAAAAATTCATTCTAATTGGAAATTTTAAGAAGTAATTTACGAATTAACCAGTCGTTTCCTTTAACGTAGAGGACAATTTTCCATTAATATATTCAATTTATAACGAAGTCGATGTTTCAAAAATGAATAATGTGTGATTATAATTTTTGATTACAATTCAGTCACCATTTATATAATTTTATAAAAAAAATTCGAATTTCCAATTTAAATTATAACCTGAAATATGAATCGAGAATAACATTTGTAACACTATATCTGGTGTTAATTAAATATATTTCATAACATGATATATATGCTTAAAATCTATGATCAAAAACATATGTAAAGCTTAGAATATTATCAAGGAAGAGTTAACGTTATTTTTGTAAGACTGTCACTTTAAATTTGAATTTCAATATTTAATTATTCAGCAGTATGCAAATTTTCAAGTTTCCAATATATGTATTTAAGGCATCTTGTAACTAGTCCAAAAACTTGACATAAATACTATGCAAATATTTAGTATTTTTTTCATTCAATATATTTCATAAAATCGATTATTAAAAGCATAATATTTGATTTTTAACTTAGTACAACAAAATGTACTTTGATAAATTTTCTCATTTAATTAAACATTTATATGGATTAAATGTTGGATGAAAATAAGATATTGAAACTAGAATTTATATAAATAGTTACAGATATTGATTCTTCGAATAATGTTACAATATATCCATTAAAAAAACTGTTTGAACCTGATCATTGACGCGCATTATCACTAATAACGAAAGAGTTATAACAAATCCAAAAGTCTGAAGGGAGGGGGGAATTTTCAGTATATTTTATACTGGTGTAATCTTTATACGACAGTGGCCTTCCGAGTTCTCTACGACTCTAATGAAGTATATTTCTGCAATTTTAAAAATTTGACCCTCTCCCTGACAAATATAATAGGCGTATTTCTTACCTAAACTTAATTAAAATCATAACCCGTAGGAATTGTGTCGATATCAATAATAGCCACTGAATGATAGCAAATCCAAAAAAGCGAAACGGGGTTCAATATAGTATATTTATACCCCCCAGTATGAACTACAGATATACTAGTATATTTATACCTCCCGTTTTAAAAAGAAGACAATCTAGAAAATCTAGTATAATCGTACCCCCCCCCCCCGTTATTGTTTTGTATATTTGTACTACCTGGAGGTAACATAATCCTAGTATAATCGTACCTGTTATTTTGGGAGGATAAAAATCCTGGGCATTTATTACCGGGGGTATGATTATACTAGTAGAATTGTACTGCCGGGGGTTTAATTTTACGGTAGTCCGATTTTCCTACCACACCGGCATCGCGTCATCACGGAGTTCTCGGCGACGACTGCCGTATGAACGGTTGCTGTTCTTTCACCACCATCGTCCCGATTTGACGTTGCGGTGCGCGTCCGCGGTATCTAACGGCGATTCGGCCAATCCGCCATCTTGATCGTCGTTTTGTCCGTAAAGGTGTGTTCACAGCTCACCGTGTTGTTTCGTGTCGGATGAAATACTATCTATTGATTGGCCCATTCAAATGCGATTAGAAATTGAGACCGCGTCGATTAAAACGATACCGGGACTATCGCATAGTTGAAATATTTCAACTTTTGGCCGTCTGGTTACATTCTGGTCATGAAGTGTGGTTACTAATTGGTTACTAATTACATTATTTACTAATAATTACCGATGTCATCAACGTTTATATTTAAAAAAAAATAACCAAACAGTAAACAACAGAACAAAACATAACGACGTAACGTTTACAATAATTTAACATATTATTTAAAAGAGCATGAAAAATAAGAAAAGAAACTCGGGAAACAATGTTCCGTGATAATGATTTATACATTGGTTTCAATGATAAGGTAACACGACACGGCTAGCTATGAACCATACCTCACGACAATATGACATAAAACGACACGACACGGCGAACTGTGAACCCACCTTCAGTTCATAAAACATCAAGCACTAGTGTGCTCCGTCGTCGTTTCACATTAACGCGATATTTAATATTATATACAAATACGCGCGTACGCTGCGAACGGACGATAATATCACATATAATTGTTTCGTACGACATGGTCGTACGTTGCACACACGCATAGCCAATCAGTCAGCACGAACTTATAGTCGCGGTTGCAATCGTCCATTCGACTGTCACTCGATTTGTGATTGGCGAGCCGTCACGTGAGTAGTCGGTGTCTACAGAACACGTCGTTGCCCAGCGGATTAGCATCCAGCCAACGGAGCCGAGCCGGGCATCGCGGGGTCAAGTTATCGGTAACCATGTCTGTCATTTATTTTGTATTACGTTAATTATCCATTGCTCTGTATACGTATTAGTTATAAGTATGCGCGCGCACCTATGTTATAGGATTTTCTATGTCAAATAATTATTATTTTGCATAACATTATAATTAATCATATACCTTATCTATTTAGTCAATTTGCACATATAAGTATTACAATATGTATTTCCCATATACAATCCGCGAGTCGGTACAGCAAACCGCCCAAGCAAGTGCTAACGGCGTAAACAAAAACAAAACTTTTTTTTTTTTTTTTTAGTTATCGATTTTGGTTAGGTGTTATAATATCGACTTTGAAAATTTGTTTTTATATATAATTTGTTATTGATATGTGAATAAATTCATTATCAAATAAACTAGTGATTATATTAATTAATGACGTGTATTTGAAAATGAATCAAGTCTAAATACATTTTAACTGAAACCCACGACAAAAATCGAAATATTAAAACAATTATATAATTATAAATATAATAAAAACAACTTTTGCCATAACAACATTAAATTCACCATTTTTTTACTATAATATTTCTGATGATTACCAAAAATAATATACTTTGGTTTTGGTTATAGTTTAAAAACCAATTATATAAACCTTGGTAATGAATGTTTTTAAAAAATATTAACAGTATCATCATGTATTTAAGATAAAATATAATATATATATTATAATGTATACTATCAAAATTGGTCCATATATTTGTTAAATAAGAACTTTACATAAAATATTCCGAAAATGAAAAAATACGCGCTTTTCGAAAGTTATTCTTTAAGTATTTAGGGGGAAGTGAAATAATTCGAAACTTGCATCATTAAAGACATTCTTAATAAAATTTTCTACCAGAAAATGGATACACACCATTAAATATTCTAGTCAAAAAGTACACCCTAGAAAAAAAATAAACATCATTGGAAATTACTATTACTCTCGTTCTACATAGAATTTAAAATATGTAAATAAGACTAAAATTAACTTTTGTCGTATTTTTGATTACTTATAGAAACTTCTACAGTTATTACTTCCTTTTGTAATTCTTTAAGTAAGAAAATCAACTATTTAACTTCAATCGTGTTTATGATATTCAACTGAAATATATTATTATTGATTCTAAATTCCTTTATTTATTTATTTGTATGACATAACTATTTTATATAAACTATAATAGTATATAAATAAATACATTTTTAATATAAACATTTTAGATAAAAGAAGAAGTAAGTCGTAACGTTATAAATAATTAAGTAATAACAATGATATCAATAATAATGATGATACATAGTTAAATAATTGCTGAGAGTTTCATTGAAATATCTCCTATTCACTTGATGACGTTTATAATAATATTGATAGAATTATCTGGATTGTCAATTTATTTGCATATTTAAAACAATGTAAGAAAATAATCAACTATTTAACTTCTAACGTGTTTATAATATTCAACTGAAATATATTAATATTGATTCAAACTCCCTTTTTTTTCATTTATTTGTATGACGTAACTATTTTATATAAACTATAATAGTATAAAAATAAATACATTTTTATTACAAATATTTTAGATGATCAGAATACTAGTAAGTCGCAACGTTATATATAATTAAGTAATAACAGTGATATAAATAACAATGATGATACATAGTTAAATAATTATTGGGAGATTCATTGAAGTATCTCATATCCAATTGATGATGTTTATAATAATATTGATAGAATTCTCACGATTGCTAACTTATTTGCTTATTTAAAACAATGTAAGACAATAATCAACTATTTAACTTCAAACGTGTTTAATTATATTGAACTGAAATATATTAATATTCTTAATATTCTTAATATTCCTTTTTTGATTTATTTCTATGATTTATATATTTTCATTTTATTTTATTATTCCCAAACAGGCAATAATCCAAATACAGGTTAGATATATATCAATATACATAATAAAAGATAAAAATAGCGGAAAAAACATCTGAGCATGAAAAAGAGCAGTTTGATGAGAGATCGTAAGAATAATTTTTGCAGGGTTTAGTGACAGCATGGGACGTAAGAGATGTAAGTGGTGGTTTAAAAACTGAAAAATAGAATTTTGAAAAGAGATTAGCGGCGCTTTATGGGAGCTAGAAACGTCATAAATAAGATGTAAAGTGGAAAGGATTAGAGAATGATGTTTAAGATCCCTGGTGTACTTCCAGAACTTAGAAGGAATAGAGTCTGACGTAACTATTTTATATAAACTATAATAGTATATAAATAAATACATTTTTATTATAAACATTTTAGCGCATCCAATGAATAGTAAGTTGTAACGTTATATATAATTAAGTAATATATCAATGATGATATATAGGTAAATAATTGCCGAGAGTTTCATTGAAATATCTCATATCCACTTGATGACGTTTATAATAATATTGATAGAATTCTCTGGATTGCCATTTTATTTTCTTATTTGAAATGATATAAGCAAATAATCAACTATTTAACTTCAAACGTGTTTAAATATATTCAAATAAAATACATTAATCTTTTTCAGAAGTCTAAGCCTTGTCATAGTGAAAAAATAGACTTCCACTTTTCTCTATTTAATGCTAGATTCTTCATATGTGACTACCCGTCGCATCCGGTCATTCCAATCATCTCTCCAATGAATGTCTTCCTCGGTCGTCTTCTTCCTTTGCGTCCATTAATTCTTCTTTTCATTATATTGGTTATGAAGGGGTTATGCTTTTTTATGTGTCCTATAAGTTTTCCGCTTCTTGATCTAATGATAGATAGCAAAACTCCCTTCTCCCCACTATTTGGAGAATTTCGTCTTTGCTCTTCCTTTCGGTCCAACTAATACGATGTAATCTTCTCCAGTTTCACATTTCCATTGCTTTAATAAAATTTTTTCTTATCTTGTACTTTTATGGTCCAGGTTTTACAACCATACAACAAAACACTCCATACATAGATCTTAACAATGTTTTTTCTGATCTTAAGATTAAGATTTTTATTCGGAAGTAGTTGTCTTTTTTGTGTGAAGGCTCTCTTTGCCATAGTAATTCAGTGTCTTATTTCTACTGAATATCTACTATCACTCGTTAGTGTACTACCTAAATATTTATAATGTTGTATCTGATTTATTTTTTGGTTATCTAATCGTATGTAAACTATGGGGACTCCGCTCTCTTTACTTACTACCATGACTTACCATGATTTATGGTCAGTGTCCATCTCTGCTCCGGGAAAGCTATGACTATATTTCATTTGATTTTTATAGCGAGATCTGACCATTTTATAGTCTAGTTGGTAGCGTGTGGTGTCTCCTGGGGTTGCCCATGTGTATCGTTTGCATAATGGTATGTCAACAAAGCGTATTTGTAATTACAAAACTAACTTGTCTGTTTCCTTGTTCCTAATCCATATTTTCCTATCACATTACCACCGGCTTCATTCCCAATGACAGCGTTAACATCTCTCATTATAATTATTAATTATAATATATTAATGTTGATTCAAAATTTCTTTTTTCATTCTTTTGTATGATTTAACTATTTTATATAAACTGTAAAAGTATATAAATAAATACATTTTTATTATAAACATTTTAGCGCATCTGATGAATAGTAAGTTGTAATGTTATATATAATTAAGTAATAACAGTGATATTAATATCTTGCCGAGAGTTTCATTGAAATATTTCATATCCACTTGATGACGTTTATAATAATACTGATAGAATTCTCTGGATTGCTATTTTATTTCCTTATTTGAAATAATGTAGGAAAATAATCAACTATTTAACTTCAAACGTGTTTATTATATTGAACTGAAATATATTAATATTGATTCAAAATTCCTTTTTTCATTAATTTGTATGATTTATTTATTTTTATTTTATTACGCCCAAACAGGCGATATTACAAATACAAGTTAGATATATATATATATATATATATATATATACAGAATAAAAAATAAAGATATGTACAACAATAATTATAGTTATAGATTACTAGCTATTAATGAGGTCAAGACTAAACTTATCTAGATTTATTAGCATTCTATGTATAGGATGATTTTGTCCATAAGAGGTGTTGTGATGATTAAGCTGGAAAAGATAGTGGATTTTTGCATTGTGCGTTTGAACACAGAAAAAGATTTAGGATAGGAGATCAGGTGAGTCAACAGAGCCATTAAGAAGGGATGTTATGAAGGAGTGGTACGCTTTGATTCGGTGGGAGGCCAAAGATGGAAGTCGTAGAATTGAGCTAATAAGGGAATAGTCGTATTGAGGATGATCAATTTTTAATAGGAAGGCAGCATAGGACAAAAATCTGTTTTGGATTCGTTCCATTCGGGGCATAGCACGTGATATGTGGCGATGCCAAACCACCATTCCATATTCCATAATGGAGCAAACCGGGGAAGAATAAAGAACGCGAAGAAAATAGCTGGAAGAAAAATTAGTTGTGTTGCGCTTTAAAAATCCTAGGATTTTAAGGGCCCTACCAATCATATCTTTTTTATATGAAATTCAAAGGAAAGAGTAGGATAGAAATAGATACCTAGGTCTTTGATAAGGGTGAAGCGGTTAACTAGGGAGCCATTGACAGAATAGGAGTGAGAGGTAAGAAACCGATTGCAAGAGAAGGACAAAACGGGACATTTACTAATATTAAGGGAGAGATTAAGTTGTTTTGGACAGTTGCAGAAGTTATCGATATAAGATTGAAGGAGGAAACAGTCGGAAAAAGATGACATTTTGAGGAATAGTTTGACGTCGTCAGCGAAGAGAAGTACTTTAGCAAATGAGGGGAAATCAGGAAGTGAGTTGACAAAGAGGATGAATACTACAGGGCTAAGATGGCCCACTTTGAGGAACACCAGAAGGTATGATACAAAGATCAGAGTGTACATCATTGATGGACACAAATTGTCTTCTTGAATTAAGGTAAGATGGCAACCAAGATAGAAGAGGATCGCCAATACCAAGGTTATCTAAAATCTTCATGAGAGTGCCATGGCCAACCGTGTCAAAAGATTTTTGAAGTCCATAAAAATATTGCATCAACTTGATAACTCACTTCTATGTTATCAATAATGTAAGTTGAGAAGACTAACCTACTTGTAACGGTTGATTTCCCACACTGAAAACCATGCTGACTATCACTTATAATGTGATTAATATTTTTTTTTACACACGAGTATATAAGGGTTTAAAAAAGTTTAGCTACGTGAGGGAGAATAGATATTGATCTATAATTAGAAACGTTACAATGGTCACCAGATTTGAGGATAGGGGTAATTGAGCAGATTTTCCATACAACGGAAAAAACTCCTTCATTGAGAGACCGTCTAAAAAGAAGATAGAGAGGATAATCTAAGGAATTACGACAATTATACTGTAAGCGAGCAGAAACATTATTAGGATCATTAGAATGATTGTTTTTTAATAAATCAAGAGCGGAGAAAACACCAAAGCATGAAAAGAAACAGTTTGATGGGAGATTGTAAAAATAATTTTTGAAGGGTTTAGTGACAGCATGGGACGTAAGAGGTGTAAATGGTGGTTTAAAAACCGAAAAAAGAATTTTGAAAAGAGATTAGCGGCGCTTTATGGGAGCTAGAAACCTCATCAATAAGAAGTACAGTGGAAAAGATTAGAGAATAATGTTTAAGATCCCTGGTATACTTCCAGAACTTAAAAGGAATAGAGTATGACGTAACTATTTTATATAAACTATAATAGTATATAAATAAATACATTTTTATTATAAACATTTTAGCGCATCTGATGAATAGTAAGTCTTAACGTTATATATAATTAAGTAATAACAGTGATATTAATATCTTGCCGAGAGTTTCATTGAAATATTTCATATCCACTTGATGACGTTTATAATAATACTGATAGAATTCTCTGGATTGCTATTTTATTTCCTTACTTGAAATAATGTAAGAAAATAATCAACTATTTAACTTCATACGTGTTTCAAAATATTCAACTAAAATATATTAATCTTTTTTCTAAAGTTTAAGCCTTGTCATAGCAAAAAAATAGACTTCCACTCATCTCTCTTTAATGCTAGATTCTTCATATGTGAATACCCGTTACATCCGGCCATTCCAATCATCTTTCCTATGAATATCTTCCTCGGTCGTCCTCTTTCTTTGCGTCCATGTATTCTTCTTTTCATTATATTGGTTATGAAGGTGTTATGCTTTTTTATGTGTCCTATAAGTTTTCCGCTTTTTGATCTATTGATAGATAGCAAAACTCTCTTCTCCCCCACTATTTGGAAAATGTATTCTTTGCTCTTACTTTTAGTCCAACTAATACGATGTAATCTTCTCCAGGTTCACATTTCCATTGCTTCAAAATTTTTTTTTATCTTGTGCTTTTAAGGTGCAGGTTTTACAACCATACAACAAAACACTCCATACATAGATCTTGGCAAAGTTTTTTCTGATCTTAAGACTAAGATTTTTATTCGTAAGTAGTTGTCTTTTTTATTTGAAGGCTCTCTTTGCCATGGCAATTCAGTGCCTTATTTCTACTGAACATCTACTATCACTCGTTATGTAGAGTCTAACTTTTGTTTTCTCGGACAACATTTTAGATTTCAAAAATTTGGAAATGCAAAGAATGCCATCCCTGCTTTTATTATCCTTATTCCAATCTCTTGTGACCATTCATTTTGGTGTTAATACATACAACAAGGTACTTAAACTTATTAACTTTTTCATATTTCCAGTCATCCGAATCAGAATTCATTAGATCTGTGTCCGTATCTAATAGCCTTATGATCTTGGTCTTTTCCACGTTTATTTTTAGTCCTATTCTATCTGCTGGTTTTTCTAGAACTCTCAATGCTTTCTCTGTATCATCTCTGATTTTTCCTACAATGTTGAGATCATCAGCAAAACCTAGGATTTGAACTTTTCTCTAGTTTATTTCTACACCCGTTGTTTCTTCTTGCACCCCTCTAACCGCTTACTCTAGAACTAGATTAAATAATATTGGAGATAGCTCATCCCTTTGTTCTAGCCTTGTTTTCAGTGTAAACGTTTCAGAGGTTGTCTGGTATGCTTTGATTTGATAATGCGTTCCTTCCATACACATTCTGGTTAGGTTCCTTAGCTTCTTCGGTATTTCAAATTCAGTCATTACATTATATAAGCTCTCCCAATGAATGTTATCATAGTCTTTTAGTCTATAAATATTTGCCAGAGGTTTGTCGAAATTCATATTTCTTTTCTATGATCTGACCTATAACTGCAATTTGTTCAATAGTTGATCTTCCCCTCCTAAAACCACACTGATATTCACCAAGGTTTTCTTCTATATAGGGACTTATACGATTCAGTAGCACTTTAGAGAATACTTTATATGCTGAGTTTAGGAGCGATATCCCTCTGTAATTTCCACACTCAGTTTTATCACCTTTCTTGTGGATGGGAATAATTATTGCCTTTTCCAGTCTTCAGGTATTTGTTCTTCTTCCCAAATCTTTTGGCAAATTTTGAAGATAGCCTAATGGAATTCTTGTCTACCGTATTTGATAAGCTCAGCCGTTATAAATAATTAAGTAAAAACAGTGATATTAATAACAATGATAATACATAGTTAAATAATTAATGAGAGTTTCATTGAAGTATCTCATATTCATTTGATGATCTTTATAATAATATTGATAGAATTCTCACGATTGCTGACTTATTTGCTTATTTAAAACAATGTAAGACAATAATCAACTATTTAACTTCAAACGTGTTTAATTATATTGAACTGAAATACATTAATATTGATTCAAAATTCCTTTATTCATTTATTTGTATGACGTAACTATTTTATATAAACTATAATAGTATATAAATAAATACATTTTTATTATAAACATTTTAGCGCATCTGATGAATAGTAAGTCGTAACGTTATATATAATTAAGTAATAACAGTGATATTAATATCTTGCCGAGAGTTTCATTGAAATATTTCATATCCACTTGATGACGTTTATAATAATACTGATAGAATTCTCTGGATTGCTATTTTATTTCCTTACTTGAAATAATGTAAGAAAATAATCAACTATTTATCTTCATACGAGTTTAAAAATATTCAACTAAAATATATTAATCTTTTTTCTATAGTCTAAGCCTTGTCATAGCAAAAAAAATAGACATCCACTCATCTCTCTTTAATGCAAGATTCTTCATATGTGAATACCCGTTGCATCCGGCCATTTCAATCATCTTTCCTATGAATATCTTCCTCGGTCGTCCTCTTTCTTTGCTTCCATTTATTCTTCTTTTCATTATATTGGTTATGAAGGTGTTATGCTTTTTTATGTGTCCTATAAGTTTTCCACTTCTTGATCTAATGATAGATAGCAAAACTCCCTTCTCCCCACTATTTGGAGAATTTCGTCTTTTAACAACGTTAAAATCTCCCATTATAATTATTAATTATAATATATTAATATTGATTCAAAATTTCTTAATTCATTAATTTGTATGATGTAACTGTTTATATAAATTATAATAGTATATACATAAATACGTTTTTAATATAAACATTTTAGGTGATCCGTATAATAGTAAGTCGTAACGCTATAAATAATTAAGTAATAACAATAATGATACATAGTTAAATAGTTTATGACAGTTTTATTGAAGTATCTCATATCCACTTGATAATGTTTATAATAATATTGATAGAATTCTCATGATTACTAACTTATTTGCTTATTTAAAACAATTTAAGAAAATAATCAACTACTTAACTTCTACTGTGTTTATAATATTCAACTGAAATATATTATAATTGATTCAAAATTCCTTTTTTCATTTATTTGTATGTCGTAACTATTTTATATAAACTATAATAGTATATAAATAAATACATTTTTAATATAAACAAATTAATAAAAGGAGATGTAAGTCATAACGATTTTAATAATTAAGTAATAACAGTGATATTATGATAAATGTTACTTGGCGTAACATTCTATGAATGGGATGATTATGACCGTAAGCTGTTTTGTGAGTTGGCACGGCGAATAGCTGGTGATTTCTGGTGCTGTGAGAAGGAACACGGAAGGAAATTGAGGAAAGGAGATCAGGAGCATCTATGAAACCATTTAGAAGGGAGAAAATGAAGTTGGAATCGGCATCGAGGCGCCTGGTGGAAAGACTAGGAATTTTT
>JAIPRL010005167.1:0-33693 GCA_025469235.1 Pemphigus obesinymphae
ATGATGAATAACACGACTAAAAAATAAAATAAAAATAACAGCCTCGATCGATCCCTAGAAAAAAAAATGATATGAGTTATGTATACTACACCGAAGCTACGCTCAGAATCGTTTTATTGAATGCAATAATTTATCATTGCTTTCAAATTCAATACATCCACCAAAAGTACCCTGCCCAGTAGCGAAGTGCATCCACCAATACTGACACCCGACGAGCGAAGTACTTCCATAACCTACTGACCGGCTTTTTTAAAATTATTTTATGTTCGTTTTTCATAAACATGTTTTAGAATAAATGTTGTGATTAAACAACAATATAAGAAGATGCTACACACCTGATGTTTAATGGGTTCTGTGTAAGCAATTTTTATGAAATTTCAAGAAAAATTGAAATCCAGTAAATATTTCAATATATTTGGTAGCCTTAAATCATATGTTGATACTTAAAAAAAAAATTATTATTGACTGAGTAATTTAAATTTTAAAATTATATGACAAGGGGTTGCAAAACATAACATATTAACGTATACTTTAATAAAACACCATTATACACATTATAATTTGAAATAGCTTATTCAGTATAAAAACATTTGATCATGTTTCATAAAAATAGTATACAAAAAATAAGTGATAACAATGATATTGATAATACGGTATTTTGCAGAACGACCACTTCAGGAAGCAATAACAATGAGAACAATTTCAAATGTATCTCATAAATATGGAAATTAAGATAAGAATGTTTTTTTCTTATTAAATCTGTTTAATTTTTTTTTATTTTTCAATATCATCACAAAGTTGATAACCCGCTTATTTGATTTTATAAACAGCAGAACATAGTATTACGTCTGCAGCAGGCAACGGTATGTTTTCATCCAATGTACTATTAGGAAGTTGTCATAATATTGATATAATACGTAAATTTCATATGTGTTCAGTTGGTTAGACAGAGATATCAAATGCGGATATAGCGTCTTCTTAAGAGGACGCCACACGACCAATTTTCAAGATGTTTTGTATAGAAAATTTTTAATTTTTATAAAATTTAAAAAAAATTTAATAAGTATTCAAAAAAATTAAAATATTTAAATTAATTTTAAAAGTAATTTAAAAATGCATGTGTGTAAGAATACCTTTACTTTCCATTTTGATATTGTTGTATAATTACGAGTTTTATAAATAAACATGTTTAAAAAATGCAAACGCCATGTAATTTTAAAATAATGTTGAAAAAAAAATTGTACTATTGTTTGAAATTATAAGAAGTTAATCTATATTTCATTGGTAGTAAATTTTTGAAAATCATATTAACAAATTAAAAACATAGTAAATAAAAATGACGTACATGGTAAATATTCAATAAATTATTGTATACAATATAAAAATAAAACATTACTAAAACATCTATCTCCAACGAAACATCGAAAAGGTTTTCATCCTTTGAACGGTGTATAATTGTTGTCTAAATGTTTATTGTGAACTGACTAGTATTTTAATTACGAAAATTTGTTAGTTTAGCATCCTATTAAGGGGACGCTACACACCCGATTTTTAAGGGGTTTTGTATAAGCAAATTTTATGAAATTTTAAGAAAAATGAAAATTTAACAATTTAAAACTATTTAATTATATTTCAAAAGTAATTAAAAAATATTCATGTGTTAGTATCATTTATTTTTGTTATGTTATTACGATATTTGTTAAAAATCACGTTCACTACAACTTTGTCACTCTGTAACTACAACTTTTCTCTATATAATCGCAGATTCGAAATTATTTTAAAATATGAAAGATGAGAATATTTACTATGCTCTAGAGTGGAGTTTTTCTTTATTATGTTTTTTTGAAAACCTAAATCCGTGATTGAAAAACATGAACATTTTTGTTGAACTTGTTCTAGTATTCTTTAAACATCTAGGAGGAGAAGGTGGTCTTTAATTTAATCACAAGGGGTTGGGGGAGGTCCTAAATCACTGTCATCTCATTTTCCCATCTCAGGAATTTTTCCCCTAATTTTTTTTTTTAGTATCGTTTTATTTACTGGTTATTTCCTAATAAAAGTAACTAATTTTGTGTGATCACCGATGAACAATAGGGGTCGCTATTATTATTGAACATACAGCTACCTTCATTTCAAAGTCCGTTCTATCCTATCGTTGGTTGATTACTGCATTTTTTTACTTTATTGAGGCGGTATGTAGGACTTATGCTAACACTTTGTAATTTACAAATAAGGTGGAGGGGGTGTATAAAACGGCAAAAAATGTGCTGTATATTATGTATAAGCAATATACTCACTCTCGTATCACTCTAAATTCTTCAAAATTCTAAATGCTCCTTAAATTTTTCTAAATTTTCCTCTAAACTTTTATGAAACTGTTAAAGGAATCATTTTTTCTAGTACTTCCAGTGGTTTTTCGTATACATCGAGCGTTCCTCGATCATATATACGTTATATATTTTAGTTTATTTAATAAACTGTATGATATAAAAAACTTTGAAAATAAAATATATTAACTTCCTCAAAATGTATTGCTAGTCTTTCTGTTCCGTCCGGAGCAGAATGACACGCATTTTTTATTTTTAATATTTCATTAATAAATTGTGATTCCTAAATACAAAGTCAGCGATGTATAAAACAGCCTATACTACAAACACACACATGTATATATGTACAACCAGTTCTAATTTAAATTTTGTAAAAAAAATTATATTAAATAACCTTTTGACTAGGTAATGTAGGTAAAATATTTAACGTTTTACAGCTTTATGTATATACTATAAGCAAAATAATTTTATTTTCCTTTTTAAATAATTTTTTTCAAAATAAATTTGATTTTTAGACTTAGATATTAAATTTAAAAAACAAAATATATTTTTCACATAATCTAGAATAGAGGCTTATAAATTCAATAACATACATATTCAAAGCAGTAATCGGACTCCGGGGAGTAGGTAAATTAGTTTTCTACTTACTGATCTAAACACAGGAAAAATACAGAGTGCCTCAATAGCGGTTAGCCTTAAGATAATAAGGCCAAACTAAGATTTAACAAGATTGGACAATATTCTTGGTGGAAAATAAAATCTTAGGTAATTATACCAGCTGAATTAATTGAATGGTCTAAGAATTATAAGAAAATTCTTAGCTTAGAAAATTCTTAGTTGAAATAAATGTAGATATAGCATCCATAATATATATAAGAATTTTCTTACAATATTTTTTTCTAAGAAGAATTTAATGAAAAAGTATTAAATTTTAAGGAATACTCTTAATCTTTTATCAATATTTCTCTTTGTTACCATTATAAAATTTTCTCAAATCTCTACAATTCATATTTTAAAGCAATAGCAATACATCCAAATTCACCGATGAAATTAAGATTATTCTCAAATATATTGAGAACATATATACTAATGCAAATGATTAGAATTAAATTGTTCACCAGTAAATTAAATCATTTAACGTCTATTCTGGATAATATTATAAATGTAGTTTTCTCTTCGTTAACGCATATATTCTCATATTCTCATTGGATTTTATGAATTTTGAAAGCTGCTTAAGTTTTTTTTATTTGTTATTTACAATCTCATGTCTCTTTGAACGAAAATACTGAGTACACCCGTATTTCTAAACCAATAATTTCCTCTTATTTTATTAATTAAAATTTTGATATTGAAAAATATTTTGTTTTTAATATTGCTTTATAATTTAGAATAAACTAATTTGTTTTACTTTTGGTTATATTTCTGTAGATGCGCTTGGAAACCATTCATTGTAAATATTAAATTAATGAAGGATGTATAAATATATTCTTATATATTATTATTGATTATAAATTAGAATGATATTATCAAGACTGGACACTAATAAGTGAAAAAGTTAAAAGCAAGGTTAATTTTATTTTTACATTACTTGGAGTCTAATAACTTATTTTGTAATTAATTATTGTATAAGTTAAGTACTGATTGTAAAACATATGTATTATTGTTGACTTTTAATCACAACATTTGACAACTGACAACTCATAAAGACATTCATTAAACAGTTTTTATTTATGATAACAACATTTTCACTAAATTAGATTATGTTAAGGTTACGTTATTAAAAGTGGAAAAAATACAAATAAATATTATTAAGAGGAAATAACCAAAATTTCGATCTCTATATATTAAATAAGTCCACTAGAGTGTTTATTTTGGTAGAAAAATTAAGAAGAAAAAACCTTCAACAAAAGGTCGATCGATGAAAGGCTAGGGCGATATATATTAATCCTCCCGAATGTCTGTTATCTTTCGGGGTTTCTGCGGTGAGAAAAATCTCATTGAAATTGGAATTGTTTCATCCCGCGCGCTGCGTTGTTCGTCCCGATAAAAATGAGAAACAATCAAAAACGGCGGTGGTACGAGCTTATACGGCAGACGTCGTAATCCGCGATTACGCTTCTTGCACGACTTACAAATCAAAGATATTATTGTATATAGAATACTTATATATATATATACAATGGTTTTAGAGAAAAAGAAAAATTAAGAGGGAGTGAAGAAAGTTGGGGTTGGTGGTCAGCCAGCAAGAACGACGAGAGACTAAATCAAAAGTCCAAAACTATTTTCATTTATCCATTTCTCTTGACCGTATAGCCTGCAGAACCGTACTTATAAGCACTAGCAATATATTATGTAGGCAGGGCCCGTGGAAAATTATTTCGAAGGATGACAAATTTAAAAAAAAAATTAGAGTGAGGGAGAAGAGGAGGGGGAATGTCCGTGACCTCTTAAAAAATAACATATATAGTGATAATCCTGAAGATATTTTAAAGCTTATCAGTCCATACCACATACTGTCAGTAATTGATATCTAATAGACCACTACAATTATATTTATTAAATTTATCGAACGTGAAAAATGATACATATTGATAATCTTGAACGGTCGGGGTGTGAAAAATTGCCACTAAAAAATTACTCGATTATTTGATGGAAAAATTAAAAAAAAAAAAAAGAGATTTGAAATTCTGGTGGAACCGTACCGCGTGTTTAAAACGACCAACGATCACAGTTTTTCACTTTGAAACCGAACGGATCTCCGAATATGACCGCCGCTGTTTGTACCGGTTCGGATGACACGACGGCGGACGAACACGTGGGTGGTGAGACGATGTGATTTGCCGTGCTCGCGTGCGTTTTTGGTGAAACTCGCTAAAGTTCCGTTCTCGAATTATATGTTATGCAAGTATGCGTGTAATGTATGTATATTGGAAACTCGTATAACCGACACTATCCGACCGCCCGAATACTTTGTAAAGTCCGAATTTCGTGTTTTATTTTTTTGTTTTTGTTTATACAACTATGGCGCTTGTGCACGGCGAAGAAATCGACTTAAAGTTTACGTGCGCATACACACATTGTGCTTGAACGCCATTCATTAATGATGATAATACGTATAATTAACGTAAAGGTATTTCGCCGCGTTTCTCCCCCTCGTACATAAATATAGAATATATTCGTCGTCCTCTTCGTCCGGACCGAGTCCACGGAAAACCCCGGCATTATTACTTACGCGACACGTATAATATATAATCGAGTTTTTCGGCGGACGTATGAGAAATCGTCGTCGTCACGGGCGGACTTTCGGGAATTCGCAAAACTATTTTGATTAAGGGTCGGTCTTGGCGTCGTCTTCGTCGGTACATAATCCGACATCCGGGCCTATAGCGTCTAGAAAACCAGTGGTGCGTGAGCACAGCGTATTCCGCGTAAAAATCGTTTAAGTTTCGCCGACGACAATATCCTTATCGTCGCCGCCGGTGTACACGACGAGTCGACCCTCATCTCGTCGACCCTCATCGCCCCTCCAATCCACCTTGGACAATATTTCCAAAATGATTTTCGATACTTTCGAAAATTCGAAAGCGACTGTGTTTCCTGAACGTCCTATACGGCCAACGGGAGTTTTTATTTTTCAACGGACGTTTCTCACGAGCACGCCACACTACGAACGATTTTTCAATGATAAACTTGCATTGGCGTTTTTCAGTTTTATCGTCTTGTATGCACGTTATCCACCGACTATTGTTGGAGCCGATTTTTGACATTATAATATGCGTTTTTTTACACCGTTTTATGAGCGGCTAAAATACGAATGGATTATTATAGAAACGATTGTAACGATCCATGACGTCATTATATTTTATTATCAAATAATAACAATATCACAGAATATCAGAGAATTCACCGAATTTTGCTGTTTTAAAAACAAATTTGATAATTAGGTAGATGGTTTTGATAAATAAGCGACATCATAATATATATATCATAAACATAGGTAATAAAAATATTATTGAGCTACAATGTAAATTATTTATCATTGTGTATTCTTTAAAGTTTGTTTTAAATTATAAAATGGGGTGAAGGTAAGTGGAATTTTTATTGTAAGACAGGTGGAACTTATTTTGTTGGTTAAGGTAATAGCAACTGAGAAAAATAAAATCAAAGTCGAACTATACCAAACGTGGTTACACTTACCCCTCTTCACTCTAGCTCGTCATTAACAAAAGAAAAATAAGAACAAAAAACAAAACTTAACTTTTAGCATTTTCAAATAATCTTTGAAACAAACATTTTATGTTAATTTAAACCAGATTGACCGGAAAAATAATATAAATATCTTAATATTTTTGCTTGTGTACATGAGGTAAATACACAGAAATCGAGAAATTATGCATTTATATGCCCATACATACTACATATATATATACATACATATCTGTGATGCTGGACGTTGATCATCGGACAAGATAATGTATTATTATCATATATTATATTATTATTATTTGACAATAATAATCCGACTTATTATATTTAGAAAAAATACCCGGGCCGAAATTCACCTAGTTAAACCTTAATTTAAAACATGTTATATACTAATAATGTCAATGTATAATTAAAGATTATATGTATTTGATGTTTAATAAGACTCATAAGCTATTTTTATTTAATTTAAACATTGGTTTTTTATAAGTCATGGACTATTGTAGAAATTTGACTTTTTTTTAAATGATCAATCGTATTATTAAAGGTTAATTACATTTTTTCAAAAAGCCTCTGGTAAAACACAAAGTTCTCCTATTTAAGATCGTTCTGAAAACTACACAACAAGTACATTAAGTACGAAAACGTGTTAAAAAATGTATAGAATTTTAAGATTGACCAACAGTTGCTAAAAAAAAAAAAAAAAAAAAAAAATGAGATTGCTTTAGCACTTTAAAACGTAGCGTTTCAATTGTTTAAATTTCAATTATCTTTCTTAAAATTGGGTTTTAAGTTAAGACAAAGCTAAAGTCTTTGTGTGTACCGAAGTCCTATATATCTTATCACGTCCTTAAAAAATGTAATCGATTTTAACCAAATAGTTTGAAGTGTATATTATAGAAAATAAAATATTGTGATCAGTCGTCTGTTTCCGGTCATCGATCTGTATACAGTGTACACACACACACACACACACACACACATGTATATATAATATACATTCATCATACACAAACAGTGGTCAACGTACATATTATACAAACACTTGCGTACAGATATATCCGTATGGCAGCCCGTGCAGCAATATAAACGCGCTCGGACAAAGCGGATCGGACTCGTGCGCCATTTCGCTACGGAAATTATACGGTGAAAAACGTCGGGACGGGCATTAATATATAATCGAGTTATATCAACCGAATTTCCTCGGACGATGTTTATTCGTAGTTTTTATACGTTAAATATTTGACAAGCGAGCGACGAGTGGACGTGCGAAAAAACGCTTGGTAATCGCGACGATGTTGTATGATATTATGCGTGTTGTAATACATATACGCCACTGTAACGACAAATCGCGACCGTGATTACACGGAGTCATCGGTAAATTGCGTATAAAATAATAGACCTTATCAGTGTATCGCGAACGTATTTATATATAGGCACAAACTGAATACCCGTGTTGGATTACACGTTTTGCGCTTCTGTATGTTGTGCACCCACCAGTTGTCCTACAGTGTCTCTCGTTTATATCAGGACGAATCCTCAGGTGTCACCTCCCCCCCCCACCCCGACTACGACCAAAGTATAATATATACCTGCACAACGTGTGCATAATAAATCCAACGCTTTACATTGTAACTATATGCACAATGAAATGACTTTGACGGCGAAAGTGTCAAAGAAATCGGAGACCATATATATATATACAGCGAAAATAGCTTTTGGTAAGAAAATCAAAACTGTTCACGTCAAAGAAAATAAACACTTGATAAAACACGCGTCTAAAACGTCAAAACGTTTTCGCCGTTATACCGACGACGCAAAGAAAAACGTACACTCCGTATTTTCCTGGCTTCATTCTCTACCAAAATTAAAATTTTATATAAATATAATATATATATATTGGATATATATATATTAAAAACTAAAATTTCGACGATTTTTCACGTTAATATTGTACTTCAATAAATTGTTTGTGACAATTTCAAGACTTTATGACAATTTTTATGGAGTTACAACGAGAACACCGTATTTTATTTTAACGAAATCATACTTTTACCGCTTTTTCATATTTTTTTTGTTGTTTTATCATAAGCGCTTATCGAAAAAATGATCTTTTAAAGTACCAAATAGATGAAATTTGCTACCGATAAATGGTTCTGCTGTAATGATTGTCCCACTCCTTCTTATAAAATTTTTGGATTTGGATATCTAACACATCATTGTAAAACCAACACATTCCTCGTTTAGATCGGAATATATAAAATCATCCTTATATAATATTGCGAATTGTGATCTCAATATAAATTCGGTTTATTTGTCGGTAAAAGAGTATCGGCGAACTGGGACTGTACAAGTACTTCTTAGTGTATTTTTAAAACACGTAGGTATATTGTGTTTAAATATTTTACCAATCATGTGTGTATAGTCCATTCATATTTCAAATAAGGTTTATCAAAGTATTTTGCATTTGTCTGGTCTAAAAAAAAAAAAAAAAAAAAAAAATTGTACATTAATATTAAAATTTATAAATAATTTATTAAAACTGATAAATACGCATTGTCTATTTTATAACTGTTTGTTCATATTTGCATAATATACCTATTGTTTGTGAATGCGCGTGTGTGTCCCTCCTGTAAGGACATAATCCTGGCCGATATGCGGATTATACGTAACCGGTGCAAATTTATTAGGATTGGTCACGCCGACCGCGTAAATACGTCAAAATTAATTTGTATATATTCTATGAAAAAAAAAAAAAAAAAAAAAAAAATAAAAAGAACGATTACGTGCATTGAGATATGTAGAATTAGGTACACCGCATACATGACACATAAATAATCGTCATATTATATTAAATGACCCTGAACAATATATTATTTTTTCGTATGATAATATATGCTATCGGGTTTTTCGCAGGTTGATGATGATAATTAAACGATAACAGGTGTTTCATGGTATTATTACATTCTTCGTACAATTTACCTTGCCCTAGTAAATATACAGATATCCTAGGCAAAAACGAGAAAGTTTTGAAAAATTAAATTCAAATGAGTTGAATTTGTTAAAAACTATATATAAATATTAGTTACCAAAACGTAATTTCAACTTATTCAGTTTACAGTTGAAATGGAAAAAAATATATATCTTTCGACTCCTCAGTAAAAAAAAACTTTATATTTTTTTAATTATTCATTAAAAAAAACTAATCAAATAAAAAAACAATAGCCATTGCAAATACATGGAAGAAGTTAATATATTGAAATTTAATAGTATAAATATTACCTACTGTACAAAGTTCAAAATGATGGTTTTTTTCATGAAAGAATTGTGGAAATATTCAAAGTATATAATATTACAATTCAGTGGCGTACGCAAGAGGGGGGGGACTATGGGGCTGATAATATTTCATATTATCAATACGATTAATGATTATAATGGTCGTAAGCAATGTGTACCTATTCATAATTCATATTATAAATACACCATGTTCGTAAGTAAATAGTTTTATTTAAAATCGTTATCAACATCATCATTTAGTGTGACGGTTCTAGTCTTAAAGCTGAACTACATATGTGGAGATGCCAGTGGAAAAATAAGGGTAATAAACCACAGACAGTTATTGATACACTACCTCACTGTACAAATTTATTACCCAAAATTCAGGTACTGTTAAGACTGTTTGCTACAATACCAATTACTTCAGCTACGCCTGTGAGTACATTTTCAACGTTGAGGCGTTTAAAATCTTACTTAAGATCAACCATGACGCAGGAACGTCCCGACGGATTAGCTATAGCCAACATCAATAAAAAAGAAAAATCGACAGGAGTTGAAGTTATATAAAAATTTACAAAAAAATTCACCTAATCGTATGCAATTAACAGACTGGACAAACTAAAAAAATATATATTTTTTTTTTGGTTTATATAATTATATATTATATTTATATTATATATTATGATTTATTAAACATAATCTTATGTCTACGATTATTTATTTATTTTCAAACACCCCTCATTGGAAAATCCTGTGTACGCCACTGTTACAATTAGATAGGTGGATTATATATTTAAAAATATTATTTTACAATTACGTGTGTAAATAATTATACAGCCCATACTCTATCTGTCATGTGGCACCATCACGATGTTTTTTTGCACAATCAAACATATCATTCCCCCCCTCAAATATGTGTTCCATTGTTCCGAAGAAACACTCTTAAATGTATTATAAAAAGAGGTCAATCGCACGTAATCGTACTTTATCCGTGAACATAATATATAGTGCTCCACCCATCTGCACCTATACAGGTTTAATTAAAATACATTTTGGACTTAAAATTTACATAAGTACATAATTCAACACATTTAAATAAACATTATACATTCATTTTTGATCAAATATTAATAATATTCTACGCCTTTCAAGTTCAAAAAATCTCTTTGTAAGAAGTTTAATATATGCACATCAATAGGGGAAATTACAAGAGAAAGAAGGGAGTAAAGAGTTTTTAAACTATATAATCGAATAATAAACTTGATGGTAAACACGGTAATCAATGCGTTTTAAACTGCGCATTTCGTGTAATTTTATAAATTTTATTATAAACTTATCTTGTTCACTATTTAGAATTTTAGATGAGATTATCCTCATCAGAATAAAAGAGGCGTACAAGCAGAATACCGCTACAGTTTTAAGTAAATATTGAAGGAATGAAAAATCACAATAATATTATAAAAATATTTTAAATGATTTTTTTTCATAAAATATATATGAAAAAAATGACTAATATTTTAATTCAAATAGTTTTGGTTTATTTTAATAGGAATTTATGATTGTGAAAATATTTGAATTTAAATTTGATTTTTATTCATTCGCATGATTACAAAACTATTTAATTTAAAATAAAAATGTAATAAAGTAAAATACAGGTATTTTGTGATAAGAGCACATCATTAAATGCAAAACCAACTCATGAGTCATGAAACATCAATTGATATACCTATTATACGGTTAAGTCAAGAAATGTGATACAGAGAATAGGATACTTTTGGATCCAAGGATTAAAATATATTGTTATTTTTCTTCAGCGAGAGTGTTCATACATTTTTTAATTTAAATAAATATACTTATTTAATGGGCAATAATTTGTTGTTTTTATAATTTAAATTTTATTGCGAGAACTCATTCACTTTTAGATTCTATGCTGAGTGAGAGATTTCTTAATTTTACTTTGATTCATATTTTCTTTTTTCTTGAAATAAATTTTTTCGTCCAGTAAAATCAATTAATATACCTATACTTAATTAAATTATTGACGTTTATAATTTGAATACTTGGGGATTTTTCTAATAATAAATTGAAGACTCTATTCCACAAAAATATTAACTTTATTTTGGTAAATACGTATTTCAATAACAAAGTTACCATCTTCAGTACACAATAATGACTCTTAGTTCTTTAGACTAAATGACACCAAATGGCTGTTTTTGATATAACATGATAACTAAAAATAAGTAACAGTGATTAAATATAATATTGTATACAACAGTTATATTCAATACGATAATTAATTTACTATATTATTCATGTAGTGTAGCATTCGATGTAAAGGATGATTATAATATAACCGTAGAATGTGAAATGAGAAAGACTCTGGAATATAATAATAATAGCTCTGGAGAAGTCGGAGGCAGTTCTCAATATGTGAAAAATAAAAAAAAATACCTAGTGATAATTGTTGATTTTAAGTATCGATCCCAAAAACTTCTAACAAATGATATACAACGTTGGTGTTGTTGTTTAAAATCATGTAATTGTTATTTTAAGTGTTAAAATAATCTTAATATAATAGAAGAATCTAAAGAACATATAATCACCCAAAACCAGAACAAAAATTATTAAAATACGTCAAAGCCATTTCGTTTAAATTTTTACCTGTATAAAATATATATTATACTTTTATAATTTTAATTTTTTTTTTTTTTTTACATAGGTAAATGATTGACGAATAATTGAAAAATTATAATATTAATACAAATTTAAAATAAAACAAAATATTTTTGGAATACTATACAGTCAACCTCCTCGTGGTGTCTTCTGGGTAATGCTAATAGGCCGAATAATGGGACGCAATTCACATAGTTTTAAATTACAGCAGGGACGCAATTCACCTAAAGCCTTAAATTCATCCATATCGTATTTGCACGACCTAAAGACCATACGGTCGTAGTCCTTGGCGGCCCATTAATGTCTTGCGATATTAATAGTGGTAGCTATTAGAAACTATAGAGCTTTCGATTATGATTTCGATTTTTATTCTAGTTTAAAATCACAAAAGCCGTCAATCTGCGTGAGATTTAATCATTTGCCAATTGAATGAACGAGAGTTACTATAATTTAAAGAAGTTATATCAGTTAGCAGAATATTTTTCGAAAATATTTTCCTGGATTTCATGTCAACAGCAATCGGTCATATTACGTACCTATATAATATGTCGTACGTAATAATAATTCTGAACTGCTTAAGTAAAATAGTAATATCATAAAATTATTGTTAATTTTAAATCGATTTTTAAAAACGATTTTTGCCAGAAATTGCGATAATATTTACCGTATCTATTTCAACGGGCGAAAATGAAATGAAATTTTCAAATTACTTTTCTATACCCATATCAAAGTAGGTATACATACTGACAGGAAAACAGAAAACCGGGTTATTTACTACCTATATATATATATACACTCGGGTATGCTGTGTGTGAGTATATAATATATACTAATAACACACACACACATGTATATATATATATATATATATATATAAAGAATATTTTCTTTTCATATATTATATGTGTATATATTATACGACTTTCACTGTCGTCGTCGTCGTCGCCGGTCGTCAATATTGGGGTAACACGGTCCAACGGCTTTTTAACCATTCCGTTTGTGCGTGTCGGTCGAGGGCTAAGTAAGCGATATGTCGGTGGTCGAATTGAATATCGCAGACCGAAAAAAAAAAAAACCACCACCGTAGGTATATCATATAGAAGGTACTTGTCGTAAATATTTCACAAAAAGCTTTCCGTCGCTATACACGCGTGACCGTTTTTCACTGTACCTAACCTAAAAACCATACTTTATACAGAATATAAACTCGGTGCCCTCGTGTGTGTATACACGCAGTTATACGTATATTATACTTCGTACGAAAACAGAGAAACGGAGCGAACATATTATTATAGTGATTTCGTTTGATGGAAAACGTTATACCCGAGCGGAATTATATATATCATAGATACGGACCTTTATGCTATGCATAGGTACGCCAGTCCAATTCGTTGTCGTCTTATAAGCGTAGGGGGTGGCTGGCCATAGGCATAAAAATAATATAATATATTCAATATTATTTATTTATCGATAATAATTGTAGTAATATTTATCTGTGCGTATTATTATCATTATTATTATACACATATTATGTTATCATATGTCGTAGATAAGTACATATTATGCGTCTAGCTGTTTGTTTATTTATACATACCTATATATGTAAAATCAAAATCCAAAATAATATTATTAATTTTTTTTATAAATCGTGTATAAATAACCAGCTGAATTACTGGCGGTGCCCGAGTTACATTGTTCTGTTTCAAATATTTTTTTTAATCTGTATAGACACTTATCTGGATATAACATCCCGTGCAACTTCGTTTTCCCCAGTGTTTAGTATTTTACACGTCATGCTATTTGCTTAATCCGTTTTAATAAAATTGAATTAGAAAATATTTTAAATATTTAGTAAAAAATAAATAAAATCTACACCGCTCCGCTGTGGCGTGACTGTATCTAATTTGTGGTTCACGGTATTTTTTCCGTACAACCAGATTTCTTACAATTTTCAACCCTCTATTTTCAAAAGAATTTTCGTAGATTTTTCGAAAATCCCTTCTTAGAGGAAAAGCTTATATCAAAATTACGCCAAAAACACAAACCATATCCGTCCAATATGGTTTGAGCCATTAAATTACCAAAATTAATTAACAGTTTCGGGCCAAGTGGGCCCTACATCGATCGGCGTTCCTGCAGCGAACAAGGGCCATACGAACGTTTTCGATAACTGCCGGGTCTGCTCGGAGTGATGAAAAGCAACAAAACAATTTAATAAATTTCGAGAAAAAAAAAAAAAAGAAGACACTTCGTGTCAGGTCACTGCAGTCGCGACGGACGGACGGAACGCACGTAATCATTTCGATTTTCGGCATTAAGGCCCGGAGTTTGGACCGAAAGTTCCCGAGACCGACCCCTCTATAAACGGAATAATTCCGGTAAAACGGCAACAACGATATTATCATTATTATTATCATTATACACACACACATATATATATATATACGTGCGGCCGGGGAAAAGTCTGATAATCGACAAATGCTGTACGAAAGCGTGTACAGTGCGGGAAAAACCACCGGGCACGCTTGCCATTATACGTATAATACCGCCGGCCCGGTTACCGATTACCGTAGTTTCGGTCATTATTTTTGATGACGGACCAGGGAACCGCGGGCCGGTGCTCCTAATGTGTAACTCGGGACTAATAACCGAAATGCGCGCGAGTACGCCATTTTATATAATATTATACGTATACATCCTCTCCCCCCCCCTCCCCGAGGCATGCCGACGTCGATACAGGTGGGATTACTCGGCGATGATTGCCCATCAATGTTTTTCCATCCCCACACCCACACGATAACATTTATAGAAAATATATGTGTTTTAGTGTGTGTTTGTTTACGATTTTTACACACACACACACACACACATTGACAGACGGACAATACACGCACGTGTGCGAGTTGACGCAATAACGCGTGGAAAATATCATCCCCGTTTCCCACACAGCAGTACATAAAACCTTTATTACAAAGTGTATTTTATGGTTATATATATTATATACATATATATATATATATATATTGGCTCGAAAGTATATACGCAATATAACTTCACCAGGACATCGATTTCGTGTAAATTGTAAATAGGATCCAATGTTCGCTATTCGGATATATATATAACGTTGGGCTTTTAATGGAACAAGAGACGATCTCTCGCAAAGTAAACGTGTGAAATGCGTGTAATACGGTGAAATTAATGCAAACCAATCGAGGGGCTTATTGGCTCTAGCGTTTTTGGTCTTTTTTTTTTCAGGGACCAACTTTTTCCGAGGAGTGAAAATCACATATTTCATTAAACGCGTATTAGGTAGATACCTACAGGTATAGGTATAATATCAAAAAATGAAAATTATCATACATTTTACGGATCAGTTTTAGATAAATTTGCATAATATAAATCAGTTTGCAAATGAAAAAAAAAACGTGGGTAGGTGTAGTAGTATATATATATATATATATATTGTGTATATGTACGTAAGTTATATTTGCAGGGTACATGTAATATGATGATTATTTTTAGTATTTATAACGTAGTTTTGACTTTATAGTCATTTTTAAACCAATATTTTACAATTATATTAAATAACGTGTAAGAACAATCAATAAAAAATTGATAGACGTCCATGTAATCTTTATTTTACATATTTATATATAAATTAAATATAACACCAAGAATTAAGATACTATCTTGTTTCGTGCAAGTAACACTTACCCTACATTGTTTTCGTTTGATATTTAATCTCCTGGGAAATTTTGAAATAGGTACCTAACCTTAAAAATTCTTAGTCAAGTCATTAATTTTCGAATTTTCCTTAAATTTCAAAAAACTCTTCCTCGTGGTTTTAAAAATTCCAGTAAAAAAGTTCAGGTGTTATATCAATACGTTCAGATTTTGATGTTAGTAAATACTGGTCTTTACATATTACACAACTTTTTTTTTTTACATTTGTTTGATTAGGTATTTTATTAATTTATTATGATCTAGCTTTTCAAAAACCTTACCGGTTATAATCGTGGTTAATACATATTATAATGCTAAACAGATAACCAAAACCATGAACGTAGAAAACAAGTTCAAAAAATCAAAATCAAAATAGGTATATTGTTTTGGGTGACCATTTAAAAAATCATTGTGATAAAAAACAGTTACAGTTAACGGCCTTTTTTTGCTCATCAACTGTACTTGATGCAATTATCGTTATAATATAATGTTTGTGTTAAAAACATTAAACGACCTATTTTTAAAAGAAACTTTAAATTCTTAATACCAATAAAATTAAAAATCATAACCATTAAAATTGGTATCGGTTTCAATCTCTGATTTTCATAGAGTTTTGTTTAATAGCTTACCCTTGATTTTAGATTTTGAAACAACAATTAATGTTCATTTGATCGATGTTCGTATATGATCGAGGTCAAGTGATCGGTATGTTATGAGATTGAATATTTAAATAGTATACATAGTAGATATAATATCAAATAACATATGATTAAGTGATGGAATGCAATTATAACCGAAAAGAATAAAATTCTAAATCTAATTCTAATTCTAAAGCCTTTTTTTTAAATACTAAAAAAAACATTTCATTTCTTTATCCGGTACAAATTGTTTTAATTTTGTTTTATTTTTTTATTAGACTATCATATTGTGTTGAAAAATGGTTAATAAGTAAACAATTTCATAAAAAAAACACGTTTAGTTACATAACTAATGTTAACTAACATCAAGTCTACGTATGATATGAAATATGCGACATTGAAAACCACGACTGTATCAATTGCTCCGTTAACTTTATCCCACTGACTAATGAATGAAGATTGTAAATTGAAAAAATATTGCTTCCGAATAACAATTGTTAAAAGCACCGGTTAGTATTACTATATGTTTATTATTTTCAATTATTCGTAAAATATATTACGGTCACTCTGTGGATGAATTAGTCTGGTCACGGCTATACGAAACTAATACGGGCATAGGGTTTTTGACCAGAAAAAAAATAAAAAATAAAAAAAACCATCGGGTCGCCACCACGTGATCTTAAAACCACGTGATTTTCGACCGGGCCCGGGCCGGTCACTCGGCATGCTCGATGCCATTTCGGCCGATTTTCGATTTCCTCTCGCGCGCGGTCACCGCGCACCGGTGTTATTTCCGTCGAATCGGAACATTTCGCGATATCGTATATGTGGATCGTATATATTATTATCAGATGACCAACACAAAACGGGTAAATACCAATAATAGTATACCTATATTATGTTTACAAAAACCACCCGGGTATGTTCATTATTGCGACGTAGGTATGCGCACGAGCATAAATTTGAGTATGGTAGTTGCGGGGTTGGGGGGGGGGGTGTGGGAGAACGGAGAGAGAGAATAAATGTATACGCGAACGCCGATAGTACGAAAAACCGTTTATAAATAACGCGATCGAGTGAATAAATTACGGTCATTACCTACGTGTACTTATAAACACGTGCACTCGGTATAATGTATATATGATATGCTAAAACATCTCTCTCTCTCACTCTGTCTCTCTTTCTAGGCAGCCAGCATCATCAACAATGGCTATACATACATACATATATTCGCGTATATATCGATGCCGGTTATTTTAATTACCCGAATGAATTACTGGGTAATTATTCGTCTCACGCATACCTCCACCCGAGCACCACCACCCCCAAGTCCTCTGCCGTCCCTGCCGTCCAAAAGTCTTCTCCGCTCTGCCGCGCGCTTTTGGACGTGCACATATCCGCGGGGTGTGGCGAACGGACGTAAAAGGCGGTCTACTGTGCACGGTCGGTGTATATACGTAAATGTGTACACCGTACGGCAAGGGTTATAATGGCCGGCGGTAGCGGTCGTTTAGAGTAAAGTTTCGGCGTTTTAAGACCCCCACCGCCCGATCTCCGACCCTGCCACATCCAGGGCAGGGCTGACGGTGAGTGTGTGTGTGTGTGTGTGTGTGTGTGTGTGTGTGTGTGTGTGTGTGTGCGGTAATATCCCTGTGCGCGCGGGGGTCGAGTTAAATTAATTGCGCGACGTTTGCCGGATACGGCGTGGCGGGTATATATACATTATTTTATAAGCGACTTTTGAATGGAATAACTTTAGTTTATATATATATATAATGTGCTACAGACTTCAGTATATATATATATTGTAATGAGGGCAACAGGAATGGAAGTTTTATATAAGTGACTTGAAAATATATATATATATATATATATATGAAGAGAACAAGATTATTATACCGAAAAATAAATAAATAACCTGAAAGTTCTGTTTTTATATAGGTATATACCTATATATACCTATATATCTGTATCTACCACGGTTAGAGAAACTCGAGCGTCAAAAATAATATCCTTACATCGCCTCGTCGCACACCGTATAACTACGGAATGAATTTGACTTTTAGCGCATTCCAGAATGTATGAAATTATGAAAATTAATTTAAATCACGTGCACGAAAAGAAATCCAGTTACGAAATAGCATAGTTATATGAGCATCAAACACGGCCCTCGGGACTGGTTCAAACGTGCGCGAATACCATTAAAAAATAAAAGATTTTTTTTTAAATTAAAAAATTGGTGTGTTTTTACATACCTATCAATATAATGATAATCTAATGGGTTTTAGAGGGGCTGCGTCCAAAGAGCCTCATCGATTCAATATGCAAAAAAATTCAAGAAATATTAAGAGGTGTTTTTCTCATCAAACTACTGAAAAAAAAAAATATTTTCTCCTATATCTATATCATCGTTAATCAAATTTATTTTGTTATTTAATTTTAATTTATCGTCTAAATTTAAAAAATACAAAAAGAACTTACGTCTAAACTAATAGAGATATTGTAATCAAGTTTAAGTATGGATAATACAGTAATAATATTTATAATATTTATTTCATAAAACCGCAACAGTCTAACCCAAAGAAAATGCTTTTGTTCAGTTCCTAAAAATCGAGTATGACAATCGATAAAATTCCAAATGTTTTCAATCAACTTTTACGGAATCGATGGAAGGAAACTGTGGGAAAGTCGATCACGAGTTTTGGTATTTTACAATACAAATGTTTCATCGAAATTATTATCGTATTATCAGATTGATCGGTAAGTAGATACGGTGGATATAGAATAGGTACGTCTATTAAATTACTATGTTTAGAATATAACGTTATATGGAAGATAAAGATAAAAAATCACAATTTCCAATCCCCTCAACCATTACTACCGTAGTATCGTAACATGATAAACGTTAAATCGTAGATAATCAAACATTATTAGTATTTGGCCATCAACTAGTATTTATGTATTATAGTATTTTTTAAGGAATTTTCACTATGTTACAAGCAAGCATTTTCTCTAAATATATATTATATTCTACTGACATCGTATGGGGATTTCACGATCCCCATTACATAACACACATCCATTATATAAAATATAAGTTCCAAGACCCTTTTCGTGTAAAAGAAACGATTTTTCTATCATTTTTTTGTCCATTTAATTAACATCATATTAGCGTTAAATTTTTTGTTAATATACTAGCCATATCAAATCAACAGTTGACCATATTAAGTTCTTAAAATAAAATCCCAATTTTTGTTTCAATTACATATACTTACATAACTATTTATTATTTTTACAATATTTCTTTGAGAGAATAAAATTCACTAGGTGACAAAATATTATATTCTTTGTTCTTACTAATTTAAAATACAGCGAATGTTCAAATTTAAAACATGAAAAACCAAAAACTGTTCGGTCTTGACCTACTGATTCGCTTATATATATATATATATTGGCGATGTTTAACTTAATGTATTATGTAACGATAATCTTAAAAGTATCATAATATTATAGGTATGAACACTGTTTTGGCACGTAGCGGACGTTTTGGAAAGGGCTCGCGGTCGGTTTGGATACCGTTTATACGTATAAAAAAATCGACTCCCCCAGCGTGCACTTTGGCTTCCTACACCCCGACAAATATTGCACGGTTAGGTACGTAACTATACTGCAAAACTGTTATATTATTATTTAATAGAAATCGGTCTCGAAATAGACGATGTATATATAACTGCTGCAGGCAGAGGGATATTATATTATGTTTTTTTTATACGAGAGAAATATTGGCTATTCGTATAAAAAAAAAAAAAAGGCAATAAAAACGCAACTGCGGTATTATTATCATCATCATCATCATTTTTTGCCCCTTCTTCTCCGTCTTCCCGTCCAAGTATTTTATATTTTTCCATTTATATTTATGTACACAGACAGCCATACGAGCCGCGGATTAATGTTTCGCGGAGGAGATTCTTTCCGGTGTAATAAAACTCGTATAACGTATGATAATATTACGTAGACATATTTATACCTACCTACATTTTGTACTCGTAAGTCGTTATATTATATATAGGTAGTAATCATCCTGTTATCCTCCCCTCGTCCTTGGTCATCATCTTTACATCGACGTGCGATAAAACGAAAAAATAAGAATCGCTATCGACCACAAAAATAAAATGTGAAAAATTATATCATCAGACGATTCGAGGATGAATTGACCATAAAACAAAAATATTTTATATCATCGAGAGTAGGTAGGTACTTAATATTATGTCTATGGTTAGGTAAAATCTATGTTTGTGAGTGTATTATAGGTGCCTGTAATAATATTATATCGACGATAAGCACATATCGTTTATTTTTACGATACAATAATAAGTCAAATATATTGTCAACTGAGGATTGAAAAACAGCTAACAGAAAATTATAAATTTCTCAATACAGTGATATTTCACTCGTTTCTTCCGAGTACTAATAAAATAAAAAAATGTTTATTATAATGTTTAATTTTAAGAAAAAAACATAACTCTTCATCGAAAATAATTATTTAAATATACTTTATACTTTTGATGATCTTTCAGTATACCTACACATGTAGCTTAAAACCTACAATATATAGTTTACAATTTTCATTTTTATGAAATAATATAAACCATATTAAAGTACATTTTTTCTACATTTTAGTATTTTAAAAATATTTGTTCGTCAAATATAAGTAGATAAAATTCCATAACATCTAAATTGCTCGAATTCACTAGATTCGGGAATGCAGTATAAACAAATATTTTATGGTTATACAATCTTTGATTAAAGCCCAATCCAAATTTTTAGATATTAATATTTTGATAAAATATAAAAATATTATACACCTGCATCATTTTTTCAGTGAAATATATATACATTGTAAGTTTTACGTTTATTTAAAATGCATTTTTAAATAATCGTATAATACAGTTATAGTACAGGTATAGTATAGTATAGGTACCAATGTAATATAAAAAATACGACATTTTGAATTTTATTTCGAGAAAGGAAGTCGACTATTATAATATTTATAATACATTTACGACGGCCACCATAATATAATATTCTCGTTCATTTCTTTAGTACTTTATGTAAGTGTGTTTATTTAATGTTTCGTGTTATTATGCATGTACCTATGTCGTCCGTTTGACGATGAACCACCTCGTATGTCATTTGTTCGTGGTTTGGTACAATTTACACAAACAAAGCGAAACGAAAAAAAAAACCCAGATCAATTCAACTATTTTCTTAACTCCATTAAGTTAATATAGAAAAATGTAAAATTTGCTGTGCTCGAATGGTCAAAACTAGTGTTTCGGCGCACGAGGACCATGGTTCGACTCCCAGGCAATAATTGAGGTATCCAATGAGATTTTATTCACTGGTGGCATTTAGTCTCTAGTATAAGCCGACCATAATTATCAAACCTGTCCAATATAATATGGTAGCTGTACTTGTCGTAGCTTTCAAAAACCATTTTCGACTCTCCTAATATGTGAAGGTGCAAGCTAAAATTTGAACACTTCTATAATAAGGACCAATAAAAATTAAAAAATTAGTTCTCAAAAATTTGAGCTAATGCTTGTTTTTTCAAAATTTCATTTTTATGACGTATTGTATTTATTTCTTAAGGGAGTACTATTAATACTAGTATCGCTATACACATTTTCTTTAAGACCAAATTTAACCGAATTTATATTATATAATATAAAACTTTAAAATTTACTTAAGAATTTAGTCACAGAACAAAATCAACTTATTAAGTTAGAAGGTAATATTAAGAATCTTTAATAAAATATAAAAAAAAAAAAACATTGAAATATTGATAGGTACACATAAATGTACCTATACTAAAAAGGATATTATTGAAAGCAAATTTTTATTTGAAAAACTCAATTAACTTTTTTTCATTATACCAACATTAAATATTTTAGAAATACAGAACAATAATCAAATGATAGATAACATTATCTAGTGACCTTCGTAGCTGTAGTTTTTTCCTATACTTAGATATATATATATATATATATATACTAGGTACTTATTATACTTATTATTTTCTTGAATATTTTACAGTTGTTAATAAAAATGCTATTTTTAACTAATTATAAAACGTGTTTAAATACATGTATAAAGAAGTGCTACGTTGGGCAATATTATACATTATTGTTCAATACAATTTTATTTTTTTGTCAGTCAACAATATTTTCAAGTTAATTTAATTGAAAAACCCAAAAGTAATATTTTAAATAAATATATTTGAACAACAATAACAGATGATATAGGACGATTATAAATTACATTATAATTTTTTTTAAATTATTTAATAATAGCCTTAAATCTAGGCTCGAAATTATACTTTTTATCTAAAATTTTCCGTCCTCCAGAAATATCGAACGCGTTCCATTGAAACAAAATTTAGTTAGGGATATTAAATTAATTTCGAGTTGTTTAAGTTGTGCCAATATAAGTACTGTGACAATATGATAACAATCTACGCGTTATTGAATGGCTGAAGTCATGAATATATTAATTCAAATTGGCTCAATAAATGCAGTCATCAACTATAGTGGTTATTTGCTGTAATGCTCTGTTTACATCATTAAATTTTACGGTAATTATTACAACTTATGTCCAAATTGTTAGTCAAAATGTGTTAACGCAAGAACCGAATGATATCCGTCTGTTTTCCAGATCTTCACTAAGAGTTTATTGACGGTTGTTTCGAATAATTCACCACCGTGAATCACGATTTTGACAGTTTTAAATGTTGTAGGCGGGCCAGGTCGATCCATTGTCTTAACCTTCATGTCCATCCTTTTTAAATCACTAAAGGGCAAAACCGCGTTCTAAATGTTTTTTCTAAAAGTTTATTGTAAAAGCTTAAGTGTACACTAAAATATTAGTTGAAACAAAAATTGCACGCACACATATGTTTATTCTTGCATGGTTTATTGGTATATGTGGTATACGAGTTCAATGTTTAAATTTATTACAAAATTATAACAATAATATATATGTTGTCTAATAGGAACAAATGGGGATTCGCACTATAACTATACAGCTTTAACCAATCAGAAACAAGACAAATAAAATATTACTAAGAAAAATGCTGGTTAACAAAGTAAAAGTTTAAATAATTCTTATAGAGCAAAATGCTAAATATTACATGCCAAATGCTATAATGTGAATCATCCTTAACATTATCGAATTAATTTATCACCATTTTATCTACATAAACAAGTAAAAATATTATAAATGTATAATCTGTATATTGTATTTTTAAATTTAAATTTTAACGCGAGGGATAAATTTTAACTTTTTGTTTGGACTACAACAGTTTTAAACGGTTTATGGGGTCAACTACGTGTACGTAGAATGTTTGGAACTTAGAAGAGCGGATTTTATAAATTTTGATTTATTGGTATCGCATAGAGCCAGACAAAAATTTCATTTTATACGTGTAGCACGTGTGTTGAGCGAATAAAAAACGATATAGCTCGAATTATTCGCGTCTGCACGTTTGGGCGCTATTTAATCCATTATTGTACTTACGATTCTACTCGAAAGGGTTAAAAAAAAAAAAAATACAGAAAATATAAAAAACCTATACTGTTTTATTAATTTCACAGTGCGTTTCTATTTTCTCTCGGGGAATAAACCTAAAGTTTTTGAGATACAGTATATAATATTATAACATTAACAACACAATAAGTAATAATGCGTTACCTTGCTCAGTTAATATTTAATAATAGAGGTGAAGGAAAGAATTCGTCTGAAAGAGTCTATTCTAAAATTATTATAAATTTATATTTTAATTTACACTTTTGGTTGAATAAGTATAGTAGGAATTTTGTAGTAAAGAGCTTTTTTGAAAGAAAATGTGTTCTAGGTGTTACTTTAAATGGATATTTTTTCGATTTTCCCTGTAGTTTTCTTGAGCCAAAATATTTTTACAAAATTGGAAAAATAAAAATAAAATTAATAATAATATATTTTTACAAATAAATATATTTAATTTATTAAAATAACGTCATGAAATAAATTTTAATTTTTAGCTAAAATTTCAAGTTTACCTATGTTATGTATATATTTGCACCATGCTCCACTCAATATCGTTTTATAGACAGCAATAATTCATTATTTTCAAAGTCAATACATCCATCACCAGTATCTGACGAACGAAGTGCTTTTACCCACTACTAATACTGCTTTTTTAGATTCTGAACATAGCAATGAAACTATTGATTTTACAATGATGTTTATTTTTATTTTTTTGTTTTCTGTGTACATATTATTTACCAGAAGGAGTCAAGGTGGAGCTTTAGCATTCATATGATATCGGTAGAAAATTAGTTCTAGATCGCACTCTATACTTAGCATTTTTCGATTTTCCCAATAATTTCTTTAGGATAGAAGATGAGTTTTCTTCTATACGGTATACAATGTGGTCATTTTAGAATTTTCGATGCCAAATTCGGCAATATTAAGTATGATTTAGCATTTGGTTTTTAAGAATAGCATTTAGCATTATTTAGCACTTTTGAAATGAAATCTATAATACTTTTTTCATGTGCTACGTAAATTAAATTAATAATCAATATTTAATTGATTCATTTGTGATGACATAAAACATTTTGTGATACAATTATTGGTTATACTGAATATTGATAACAATTTATACTGTTGTGAATTATGATATCTGTGGTAGTGATAATATTTTCATATCATGCCATATCATAATATTTTTCCAGTAGTTTCCTACTGCTAAAGGAATTGCCTTTATTCTTTTTATACGGTGTATATGTACATATCTACAGACAGTGTATATCAGTTCGTAAATTTGTATCATTTATAAAATAGAATTTATACATTCTATGCGATTATGCAGAATATAGTGTTTTACAATATCTCGTTGAAATACGATTGTAATAATTTCCGATTATTAACCAGTCAAATTATTAGTATGTCATCTAGAAATCAATAACATATTTACGCACATGCAATACAATTCATTAGGGTACGAAAATTAACCTTGCAGTTATAAAATTGAGAAAAATGTATTACATCAATAATGATACTATGGCATTGAAATATAAACATTTATAATATGTCTTGATAATATAAATAACATATAATTATATTATAAATTATAAATTTGAATATAGGTTCCTACGACCACCCATAATAATAGTGATGTTTCTTTAATTATATTAAGTAGACAAAAGATTTCGTATACTAGTATAGAATAATATAATAGATGCATTATAACCATATTATCTAGTTAGTACTTCTAAGAGATCATTTTTTAATTTTCTCTATCCCTACCGAAACAATAAAAAATAAATAATAAATTACACACCTTCGGAATCGTTTATTATCGAACGCAATGATTTATATAATAATAATAATTCAATGTAACCACCAGTATCCTAAAAAACGTGCGAAGTACTCCCATCCCTACTGACACCTTATAAACGAAGTATTTCCACCTCTTCCCGAATTTTTTTTTTTCTGGTATAAAAATAATTTTATTAATCATTATTGACAAATTTTTAAAAATCATATATTATAATATAGACATAATATATCGCGATTGAAATATTTGTTAGAATTAAAAATGTGATGATCGTCTTTACGCTGAGGTACCTACCTGAGGGAAATCTCAGTGCTGATTATATTTAATATAATATACAACCACATCGGATTTGTTGAACTTTCCATTCTCCCTCTCCTTAACTTATTCCTCATAGCTTCACTACTTAATATTGTACACAATGTGTAACGGTAGCGGTTTTGCCTGGTCTGCGAACTCACCGACGCATATGCATTATATTGTAAATGCGTTTTAGCAGAGTTTCGGTCCTAAAAGGTCCCTTATAGGTATATCCACTTGTGTGTATGTGTGTAAACATTCTCTTACCGCACACAAACATACATGCAAGCATACTGGTACAAAACCTACGTCATCAATTGACCACCACGTACACTATTACTGCGTTGTACTAACGAGATATTGTGCATACACATACAAAGCACACACACACACACACACACACACATGTATTATGTATGTAATATATTATACAGGATGACTCAAAAATAAAGGATTTTCGAAAAACAGACTATCAAAAATAGAAAAAATATACAAAAATTAACTTTATTGACCGAAATAAAACCACAATAGCTTGCCGTTTTTGAACTGGTTTGGCAAAAATTCCATTGTCGGAAAATTACATCATTCGGATGATATTTTCTTCTATACGTTTGCATTCTTCTATTACGATGTTGAGATTCTCAATTAGTCGCATGACCCGCACCGTGTACATCACCGTTTTTTTAATGCTGTATAAAAGGCGTTGGCGAATTGCGTTAGGGTTGCTGTCTGACGAATATCGACAATTCTGCTCGTTCGCACAACATGAGATGTTACAGCGAGCAATGGAAAAACTCGACACCGGAATGGCAGACTACAATATCATATGACATGTAGGTGCGTAGAGGAGGACCTCGTCTGATGGAAGTAATTTTCCGAAAATGAGATTTTTGAAAACTGTTTCATAAACGGCAAGCTTTTGTGATTTTAATTTCTGTCGATAAAAAGTTCATTTCGTATTTTTCAAAAAGTACCATTTTTTGGGGGAGTCACCCTGTATATTTGGTATATGTTTGTATATGAGCTTTGGATTTTGACTTTGGTCGATGTCATGGAAGAGAAACGGGATCGTTACCGAAGCGCACTTACTCCGGAGGGTGGTGGCTTTAAACCAGAGAAGACACATACAAACGTAAAATAACTCGATGTTAATTAACGTACACGCGCAATATTCATATTATGTGATATACGTACCGTAATTACGACGTTATATCGCCGAATACATAGTAATAATTGTTTTCGGAGAGCCGGTGCGCAGGTTATGAATGCGATTACATCTTGATGAATACCCGCTCGTTAAAACGCTTCGGTGGCAGCTAGTGGCGACAAGTACGTGTGTAATTGATTGCGCGGCCCCGGGATGGCCGGCGGGCGACGGACGGATAGCGTATAGGGTCGTGCGCTCGCCGTGGAGGAGAAACGCGCCCGTGGTGTTACCACGGTATACCTGACTACCGCGTCACGGGTAGGTGGTACACCTAAGGCGGTATTCGTCCGCCGGAGACGTATCCCGTCAACAGCTAGCCGTCATCATAACGTTTATGCGCGTGCACAGAGTCGCTGGGCGATAATAATATTATCATTATTGGATACGTCGACCAAAATATAATACGCACGACGTTATTATTATACGTTTAGACGAGTGGTTATTATAAACCTTACGATATAATAATAATAATAACAACACCGTGTGCTCGTACACTAAGTGTATAATATGCGGTGCACACGCTCGTAGATTTCACGCGATAACTGACGTTTTCGTTTTGTTTTCGTTTTTCGTGTTTATCATAACCGCTTTTAATTTATCGTTATAATTGTGCTATGTGCACCTATGTAGGTATACACGTAGATAATCGCCTACGCCGACGCCGTCCACCGCCGCGATAATAATATGACCGGAAACGTTTGCGTGTCTTGCGTGGCTTTCGCCCTGTATGTTCGTATATACCGACCGAGCGATCCGTGAAATTATTACTCGTTTCCTGCCTGTACTTGTGTCTTTGTGTGTGCACAATGAAATATGTAAAATACGCAAATGTTTGTGCTTGTGTGTGACAAGTACTGACTATATATATATATATATATATATACACGAGTGTAATACAACAATAATACTCGAAACGGCGTTATCTAATCGGGAACTTTAATCTGGAGAGTCGTCGGCCGTTGTGTGTGTAAAAAATGTGTCAGTGTGTACGCGAACGTTTATAATTCATCGCAATACATTATACATAATAATATAATATAAGTACACAAGACGATAAACGTCGTTATATAACAATATAATCATTATGCATAGGTTAGGTTTGTAGGTAATGCGCGCGCGTTCACTGCAGGGGAGGAATTATCGCCTGACCGCTTATAGGTTAGGCGTGCGTTACATTTACACGCGGACATGTCACTGTCAAACGACTATACCGGCTGATTGAGACTGAAATCATCACTTACTGCCACAGACGAATAGTTACGGGGGTGTCCGGGTGTCAGTGTTATTGAAATCCGTATAAAAAAAATTTATTAAAAAATATGGACCGAACGATGTACAAACGTACCTATGTGTAGAGCACACATCGTTAGAGTAACCGTCCGCTCACCATAGAAAATTTCCATCGAACACATCAGAAAACAATATTATAGGTCCTTTTCAGCTCAACGGAAGGATGGATGGGGGAGTTCATGGCAGGAGAGGGTTTATAGTTATATATGGTAGAGGGTAGACGCGGTTCGATTCTCGAGTGTCGGAAAGTCGCCACCGACCGACCGACCGACCGGTTGAACGATTGATTGGACAATTAGATAACCGAAATTTAAAAATTATTCCGATATTTTAGTTTACGGGTCTATTGAAATACCATAATATATCGTCCGTTTAGAATCAGAGAATATTGATTTTCCGGGAAAGTTAAATCAGCTTTTTTGTATTTTTACGAACGTGAACGGTGTATCCAAGTATGAGTACGTTGAATAAACTATACAGGTATATGTTGAATAAAAGTGGAGCGTTTTGAAAAAAAGAGAGTAAGCTAAAACCTGTAACGATTCGTTACACTTGTCCGACTGCCTGGTCTGGATATATTTTAAGAACTTTTAAACTCTTTAAATAGACTAGATATTCCCACTCATACGACTTGTTTGAAAAAGCACTAAATAAAAACGTATTCGGATAAATTGAAGCGGGGTTTTTTTTATCCTGTGCGAATTCTTATACAATGTAAAATTTTTAAAACTGGATAAGTATGTTTTGTTGAAATTGTTTTCAAAATTCAGTCAAATGTTATGACGACTTTTAACTTAGCCAGTTCCAATTATTTTTTTTAGGTTAAGAATCCTTGATGTAAACAACCTATTTAAAACATTTGATAATAACCAAAAAGTTAAGTTATCGAACCCTGCAATATAAGTACGTCTAAAAGATAAAGATCAGTAGGTACCGTTTACGTAACCTATATGGGTTTTATCGACGAATTCTTACCGGATGATCATCTAAAAACATCTAGAACAGTAATAGTAAGTGATTTAACTTTAGTCTATGCATCTTCGGACATATATGAAAATGGTCGAATGAGTGGCTAAAATATAACAGGTCAAACAAAAGTTTGAGAGTTTCCGTCGAAAGGAGAACAGCAAAGAAATACAGCGATTAGTTGGAGAATTTAAAAAATGTACATTTCTTTGATCCAGTTAGATAATGTTAGGATAAGTTAAGTAGGTAATTAATGTTTTGAGAAAAGTTGAAGCAAATTGGTAAATTATACATCTTTTTTAAATAATATATTTTGACATACTAAACAATTTCTAGAGATCGTATTTTTTCCTATTAATTATGATCTACAATATGTTAGTATATATTTTATACTAACTAACAAACATATATCAGAATATTAAGTGCAGATGAAAATAGTAATACGATCGTTATTTTTAGAAATGATTAAAAAAATATTCTCGATCGACTAATATCTCGCGAACCACAATTTTAAGGCTTCCAATTAATTTACACGTCTGGCTACAGTCCATTTACGATAATTAAAACGTCGTTATATGGACTAGTTCGCTGTATTCCTCAAACGATAAAATCGTCAGATTAGTCTAATTCGTATTCGATAGTACTAGTAATTTTGGTAAACTCAGAACACTGCTACGATGTGTTTTGGATAATTTGGTATACATACTACAAATCGCATGATAAAAATAACCACATTGTGTATAAATATTATTCAATTGAAAGAAAAGTGTGGGTAGTTATGCATATAATATTGTTATCGATTGGCATGTAAACAAAATTGTTTATTTGGCTCCGTTATAACTATAGTTTGTGTATCGTATTTTCTTTCTCAAAATACCACATCACTAAACATGTATCGCTATACAATTTCTATACTTATAATAATAATATTAATATATAATAATGTATACAATAATAATATTAATAATAAGATTTATACATATTGATATTTCATTCTTAACGATTTACCAGTTTAGACTTAGAAAATATCATTTGGTTTACTTTTTCGTCAAAAAAAAAAAAAAAAAAAAAAACGATAACACTATTTTTCAAATTAATTTTAAATTAAATTACAATTGAATTTAAACATTTACAATCGCGTAATAGTAAATTTTAAGATAGGCATACTGCATAGGTATAATCGAATGTAGTAAAATCCCAACCCTTTTAATTGGATAAACTGTAAAATTAATACCAGTACTTTACTCGGTCGGTGATGTTATAATTAGTGAATGGAGATTTTTATAGTTTGGGTACAAAATCAGGGACCCTTTTTTACTCAGAATAAATTTACTCTTGTTTGACTCCAGTCTGAACTAGCCTCGTCGGCTGACGGTAGGCAACCCTTGCTCCATTGCGACTAGTCGACCTAGAAAATAATCTCAAAACGTACAGCATAAGAGACGTTTCAAAGTGTTTTATATTTTTCATTTAATAATTACGTAACAGTTATTATTTTTTCAAATGCAAAGGAAATCCAAAAATAAGACAAGTCGGTGCAATGCCTACGTTCTGCCTTCAGTTTACATTCATTACCTGTTCAGTGATTATTATCGAACGATTCACGAATTCTAAATCCAACAAAATGTTTTATAATTAAATTAATGTTAATAAAAATATAATATAATACCTATGATTATTACAAATTAGATGTAAAAATGAAAATCGAAAAAGGAGATGATACTCGCCCTGTATAATTACGTTTTGAACAGGTATATACTTTAATTTATGTAGTAAAAATCTGCCCTGCCCGTTAAAGTAGTCTGAAAATACAGCCTTTATCTGCATGTATATGTGGAACCCCGGGGTGGATTCACGGGGAAAAATGGAGGAAATTTTCCTCCCCCTAAAAGTCATTTGAAGTTTTTATATCATAGGTTCCCTCCAAAAATGACCTGTCAACGACCTACTATTAAAAACCAATCGATTTTTTAAACTGATCTCCCACCACCCCCCTAATCGACTCCTAGATCCGCCACTGTATGGAACAAAGATAATCAGCGTTGCAATAGTAGCCCATCATGTAAACCTAACGTTTGGAGGTTAGATTAGGATGACCGTGTACGTACACGTCTCGTTTTTTGCAAGATTGTTCCGTTTTCGAGAATTCCGACCCGTAGTCCCGACAAACTTTTCTGTCCGGCTTTTGGGAGTATATATAGGGTCCGATATTCGTCCCGTTTTTTGCTCATCTACCGTTTTTATAGAAAAAATAAATAAAAAATGGGCAGAAAATTCACGAATATGGCCTTTTTTTCGCCGTTTTTTACGTTTTTTTTTTATTGTTTTCCCGTTTCAATATTTCACGGTATATGCACATATACGATATATAGGGCACGGCACTCCTGAAAACCAGTTCTTCACTCGTCAAACATCGATTTAGAATAATACGTTTCGTACTTTTACCGTGCAACACATTAACATCGAGACGATATACACATACGTGTAAGTATGTGTACACATTAAAATAAATTTACACCCCCCCCCCTCCCGCCTATCACTCTCTTCGCACAGTCAACTCATTAATATATCCGTTGTGTTTGGCGGGGGCGGGGGCGGGGGCGGCGGGGTTGATGAAGTACTCCGACGAGAAGTTTTCACGGCTGATGGAAATATCACAATCCGACGACGACGACAATGCCATATCATCCGCCGCCTCTCAAAACGCACGCGCGCACGCACAGGCACGTGTACAGAAACCCGCGCGCTCATACATACATACATATACGCGAACATAACTACTTTGCAACAGATTTAAAGCCAACCCTCTCAATTATGCAAATGGTTTCGCCCGTTTAAAGCGGCTACGGCAGCCTTTGAATATAGCCGTACCCCACCCGTCCGCCCGCCGCCCCGACAGCCGCGTGCTTACATATATAGCGCGTGTTAGATTAAAGTTTCGCGGCGGCGGAGTGAAAACCCCCGGCCGCCTGCCCGAGAAACGTTAAATTTCTAATTATACCGGCCGTATTATTATACAATGGCATCGAACGGAGGGACGAGATATTACAGTCGTCGTGTGCATGTGTGCATGTATAATAATAACGCGTTCCTGCAATGTGTTTTTAAACGCTCGATTCGGACAAAAAAAAAAAAAAGTAAAAGAACACGAAAATCAGAAGAGAAAAAAATTGTCACACGAAAGCACTAATTTAAAGAGTGGGAACAGTGTAGGTAGTTGTAAAGTTCAAGTTGAGAAACATCCTGTTTCCGAAGTTATGAATATGGAAAATAATACCCAAAACAAATAAATTGGCGTTTAAAAGAGCATAACAATAGAGTTATAACGCCTATTTTATATCGTATCGCTTCGTTATTTTACATAAATGGCCCGAAGTTTTTTTTTTTTTTTATCTAAAACTGAACTTCTTGAGTGAGTTATTCAATTAGTTACATAGAAAAGGTCGTGCTCATATAGGCTAAATAAGCCATGTACTCGATATTATACCACATCATCTTGGACAACATGGAAGACCAACTAAATTTGATTATTATCACTACGTCATAGTGATTCAGCGGCGTATTTAGAAATTATTTATGGGGTGGGGGATGAAATAATTAATCATAAGGTGACCGAGGTGATCATGCGGTTCACGAATACGGTTCGGGCGTGCTGTTATCTATATTCTATAAATAAATCGATTGAATGGAAATCCATTTCTTTATTATCTATAG
>JAIPRL010005168.1:0-19449 GCA_025469235.1 Pemphigus obesinymphae
GCTTCAATGTGTTTTAATTACCATTAGTGGAATAGTATTTAAAACAAGTTCATGCTATATTTTTATTATTAAATTTTTGTATCAATTTTTAAGTTTTGATGAAATATTGTTTTTTTAATATAACATTTCGGGCAAACATTTTTGTTAATGTTGTATAAAAAAATGATCACACAGTGTTTTTGTAATTAGATTACCGTAAAAATTTTTAAATATGTTGCTCCAATGTTTTTTCAATAATTTTTCTGGAAACATAACAATTTAGTGCATATTTGAATGCCTAATTGGCCGGGTTTTAGTACATTTTCGCATGCTTATATATGCAATTTTTAGTACATGAACTTACGAGCCCTGGCTATAACTCATAATATATTGTTGTACCCTGTGCATCAGTCGGTCAGACTTACAGTTCTCTGATGTTTACATTTTATATAAGTACATATTATCTATTTAGGTATTACCAATTGTTTGCACTAATCAACAATCAGAAACAATTTTGCTGCCGCGTTGTGTCCACCGAATCGCGGTTTATTTCTGTTAACGACATACACATTCACGAAAATATTCACTTGCGGAAAATTAAAAACCAACCGCCTCACTCGATTAATAATTGCCGTCGCGAAATATATACCGTTAGTATTGTTGTCGTTAATGTTCGAATCCGTCATTTCAACTGAAATATGTTTATTACAATCTTGATTTTAATATAGTTTTATTACTTCCTCGCAGATCGAGGAATATTATCGCGTTATCGTGTATAATAACACTTGTCATCTATCGTTGATCGTTTTGCCATACCTTTTTCCGGTCAGTTCATACATCTTTATTATTTTGTAAGTACCAATTACCTATTTATATAGGTATTATATATATATATTTTTTACTTTTATTTATTATTTATATTTATTGTTAAGTCAAAGGGGCTACCAATTCATACAATTTAACTTATTTATTTCTTTATTGCTGTGAATTTTTATTATTTGTCATTGATTAGTTATTATTATTGTATCAGCAATACATGTAATTTGAGTTGCCAATTTTCATAGTTTTAAGTACCTATCTATATATATTCCACGAAAACACAATTGTATGCAGTCTATCGTAGCAGCCGATAAGTCGACCCTTGGCGCAAACACCTATTATAGGTATAACTAGGTATGGCCTGATGAAAATGTGTGTATGGACCAAAAAAAATTAGCACAATGAGTTCGTATTAATCGTATGATGTAGGTGGTACAATTTAATTAAATAGTTGAATCCATAATAGGTACCAAATGTAATTTAATCGAACAAAAAATTAATGATAATAATATGTATTATAATATAATTATATATTATAATTATTATTAATAATACCTACAAGTTATTATTTTGTCCGGTTAACGGTTAAATATAATATATAGATAGGTATCTACTATATTATTGTGTTATTAAATACCTACTTTTGTTTCATTTGCTTTAACAATTATATAATAATATAGTAATATTTATAATTAAATGCAACACCTGCCGGGTGCAACTCATTATAAGTGTAACTCCTTTAATACGAGACTATTTGCAAGTTCAACACCTTTTGAGTACGGAACCTTAAATTTGAAACTCCAATTGAGTGTGGCAGCTTATAAGTTTAACTTTTATTAAGTACAACACCTCATTAGTAGAATTACTTTCGCAATTCGTATACATCGTGATTTATTAATTTTATATAAATATAGGTAGGTATTATTATGAATATAAATACGATACCGTCCGTTATCTAAATATTTTTAATTCAAGAAGTTTCGACCGTCTTATCATCTTGATTAGATAACTTAGTGATATAGGGCGTTAATTGTCAAACCTACCTTCAATACGGGTACACCGGTTCGCATTCAACTGTACCGATCTGATTTTTTTTTCTCGGTCTCGGCTTCAACAGAGATAACGAGTGTTCAACATTTATCCGATATATGCGATATGTGAACAAAATCTTAATGTTTATATCGTTGTAACTTTTATTATTAAGTATTTTTTATATTTTTTTCTGTTTGTTTGAATTACGTTTAATTGTACCGAGTACATATTATAATACCCTGTGGCAAGTTCGTATTTTTTTTTTTCGAACATTGTATATTTCCATCTAGGAACCAGGGCCTGGGCGAAAGAGGGTTTAAATGGTGCATGGAAAACCCTCACTCAAGAAATAAGTTAAACAAAATCAACTCCAGTCAACATAAAAAAAAATTGATCACCTTTTTTTTTTTGCTTATTTACCGTTTTGAAGGAAATATTTCGACGGTTCGTTGATGATGATTTTATTATTTATTAACTTTTTTGAACAATAAGTCGGCAAAATTACTCTGAGAACCCCCAACAAAATTATAAAAAATATTTTGGATACTAATAGTAACCAAAAAATATTATTATTAGATACTATTGTATCTAGCACTGCTAGATACAATAGTTTTATAAAACACTGAGAACGGTAAATCCGACCGAATAATTCACATAGTAATAGGTACCTTTACCATATTTTTTTATATCTTATAGTAATGAATTTTAAATCGTTGGGTTTTCGTAGTAATTTTCACAATTTTAATTATATTTATATTATTACATTCGGGTGAACTTTTATCAGTAAAATTTTCAAACATTTCCACATATATAAAAACTCGAGAAAAATAAGTCCGGCCGAATTCATATAATATGCAGAGTAGGTCCACGTCTATGAAGTTGGATGGTGAAGTTTTTTAATATTAAGATATCATTACCTTATCATAAACCTTCACCAATATTTTACAATTTTGCGAGTTATTTGCAAAAGTTGGTGAGTCAATTTTTGGAATTCGCAAGTACATGGGTTTTCCATAAAATTTATAAATATACAGAGTGGCCCAACTTCACGTAGCCCATTTATGTTGCCCTAGAACTGAAAAATTTATACCAAACAATAGCTTATAGTTTGCGAGAATTTGCAAGAATTTGCAAGTCCATTTTTGGGGTCGATGCTTTTTCTTATCCGTTATAAGTGGACCTATTGGTACATTTTTAAGTCCTCTCCAAGTTTCTTCTTCATTCAGTGTGTCTTTGTTGTTTAATGAGCTATTGAAGCTAGATACACTATCTATGCTATTCAGACTGCTATTCACGGATTTAATTATAAAATTATTTATATTAATTTTTTAGTCGTTTTTGGTTACATTTATAGGACTACTATTTATATTAATATTTAGATCTATTTCAACATTTTTCGAGTATAATTATTAACTTCTTGCTAATTTCATAAAGCTCTTTATACTTAGAATATGAGTGTTTATAAATCGATTTCATCATGTTGTAATATTCTATTTTTTAGTTCTGAAAAATCTCTTTCAACTGAGGTTGATGGTGATTTAAAAAATGCTGTCATCATATTTGTCCATAAAAGAAATTGCTTACATATTCTGAGTAAATTCTGTTAAAACTTGGGTGAATAATTAATGTAAAATATACATTATAAAAAATATTAATATAAATTGTATTTTTAACTTTATAATGATTATTGAATAATAATATTTTACAATAACATTAAGTAAATAATTAATAATACTTAAAATATTAGTAAATACATCATAATGCATAATTATTATACTACCTAATTTGTACAATTAGTACCAAAAAATATAAACGTTACGAAATAAATGAAGTTCTTCCATATATTTTGTAAAAATTTTAAAATTCTATATACAATAAGTATACAGCTTATAAAATAAAATAAATACTAACCGAATCGATTTTACCCGCAAAAAACAAGTAATTACTACCATTGATTATATAATAATAATATATCCATACCATAATCAATGGTATTACTTATTACAGCTGAATTACAGAGTGTATTCTTAAGGAGTTGAATATAGGCAATTTAACAACTGATTTTAGATGAGGCGTGTTAATGGACATATAATAAATAATCATATCTCTTCACTCCATATTATGAAAGTTTCCATAAAAATTATATATTATAATTTATAATATTCTGTATACATGCATGCACAATTTACAGACAGTTCAATCGAAAATATGTTTAGCAGTGATAAATTAATGTAATCCAATTTTAAACTATAAAATTAATTGTTTGAATTCGTAAATGTTTATTCCATGTTATGTAAGATATAGATTTTTAATGGTATTTTGTATTTGTCTAAAGATTAATATGATTGGATATTATGATTTTTCTTTTTTGTTAAATAAACATATAAATTAAAGAATTAAAAAATAAAAATATGTATTTTCTGGATAAGAGAATAAAAAATTCATATTAGTTTCTAAAATTAAATGTATAGTATTATAGTCTACTAGTACTAGAATTTTAATTAGTTCACTTACTAAAAAATGCATTGAAAGCTTCATTTTAAGGAGTTAAATAGGCAATATTCACTCAATTAAAAGAACTAATTTAACAGTAAAATAAACATCTTTTAATTTAAAAATGCAATTTCAATATCAATAATTTACAAATATCATGGTAGAGTTAGCAATATCACACTGCAAAATGTCCATATTTTTCAATAAAATTACTTTTTCTGTATTATTACGAACGTATGGTATATGGATAGTCAAATTCACAACTTCAAAAGTTTGTGGTGGCTTCCACAGAAACTTACAAATTCTAAAAATGGACTTGAAAATTATAAGCTATTGTTTGGTACCAATTTCAAAGTTCTAGTGCAACATGAGTGAGCTACTTGGATTTGACCCATCCCCCTCGTTTTCGAAGTTTTACAGAAAACCAGTGTACTTTTAAATTCCAAAAATAAATTTGCTAATTCTTGTAAATTATAAACTACCGTTTGATACCAATTTTAAAGTTCTAGTGGCTGTGTGAAGTTGGCCCACCCCTCATTTTTTAAGTTTTAAGGAAATCGATGAACTTGCAAATTCCAAAAATGGACTTTTATATTCTCGCAAATAACTTGCAAAATATTGGTGAAAATTTGGTAATGATATCTTAATATGGGTGGACCAACTTTACGAACGTATTATATTTTATTATTCGAATATTATATTATTGTGGTATTTTTTTAATTTTTTATTGTGTATAATTTATGTATATTGTGTGAAACCCGTTACACTCGAAGCAAAGTTCGAGTTCTTATAAAAATCTGAGATTTGTAAGTTCGATAAATTTTTTAATTTCCTATCTACTTTGTCAACCTATATACAATAGAAATATTTACAGAAAAGAAAAACTCCTTTTTTCAACGGAAATATTTTATAAATGAAGGAGAATTAATAAAATAACATAAAGTCGTCATGGTTATTTATTAATTTATATATATCTATATTATATAAATTATAATATTATTTTTGCCGAACTTCTTTCACAATCATTTTTCGAATGCAATGATTTATCTTAGCTTTCAAATTTTTAATAATAATAAAATTAAAAAATATACAGTATATCTACTATTCGATAACCGAAGGAACGATAGATCAACTATTCCACCATATGTATCTGGATTTTTTTTTAATTCAAAATAACCATTTTTTAATTCCGAGCTTAAAAAGATTTAGTAGTAAAATCTTTTATTTAGACATTTATATTTTTTCCATTTTTAAAGTTTGTGTAAATCTGAATATTTTTTCTCTCGTTTAAAAAATATTATTGTTAATGTTTATATTATTATTATATTATTGTTGTTTATATTGGCTTTAAACGCGCAATCGTTGTAAGACCAATATATTCATTGCTTGACTTGGAATTTTAATTTTTTTTTTTTTCCTTTAAAATATCATATTGGAGTTTTTCAATCAAAATACTCATAAAAAATGTTTAATAATCCAAAATGCAATTCTTGGACAAACGAATGGGAAAAAATTGATTGAATTGGTAATCGTTTATCGCATACGACCAGCTCTGCTGCAGTGTTATAATAATATAAGGTACCTCATCTTCTATACCTACTAGCCATATAAGTGCCATCGCCAAAAGACGGAGCTCGAGACATAGAGGTGTGATAAATTAGCTGGCATTATACGCGGCACCGCCAGATTACGGGTATGGCCGATATTAAATTAATGACGTCAGTTTGATGGATGGTCCGCAAATGTCGCGGACAGCGGATGGAAAGAGCGAACTGTCTCTGCGACTCGTATAGTATATAAACGGGTCCTATTGTGCGATATTGGATTGCATTGTGTCGGTGGTCATGGGGTGGCCGGGTGAGGGGACGAGGGAAGAGGTCGGAGAGGTCATCCGGATAAATGGCTATGACCGTTGTGAGTATGCATATGGGAGAGGGGTGTGAATGAAGATGAGCGCGTACAGTAAAAGGACTAAGGACATCGCGCTGTCGGCCCTGTGGTGCAGCTATGACACAGGAAATGTCGTCGGGTCAGAGTACGTTTGTAATCAATCAGATGTCGTTTTCGGAGGGACCGGAGATTTGAAAAAACCCTGCAGCAAAAGGAGGGGGCCGAAACACACAGTATATATATATATATATATATGTATATACTGAAGGGATAGTGTTATTTCTTATCAAATCCCGTCATGTCATTCGCACGATGATACGACGAGAACGCGTGATGCAGTGATGCAGGTGGTTTCATCGAAGTCGTTATTTCGGACGATCGTTAACCCCGAAAATTAGAAAGGGATCGTGGATTCGTCGGCCCCCCCGGCCTTGAGCCATTCGAAAGTAATTATTATATAACCCCGCGTTTCCGCTAATATAATCGATTGTTTGTCCTGGCCTCACTATTATCGATATGCTATCATACAGGAGTGAATACGAAAAAGAGTGACAATTGATGCATAAGTACCCTACCTAAAAAATTTTCTTATTTTTTTTTTAATGTTCAATACCTTGAGGACATAAAGTACAATCTATATTTATAAATACTTACAAACTCAGAAATAGGTAATATTTGTATATAAAAATAACAATAATAAATACATTTACAATTTATGAATAATAGATTAAAGCATGTCAAAAAATAAATTTGCATATTCATTATTGCAGTTAATCGTATAACAAGCACGACCTAGGCACAATTGAGGAGCTGCGTAACCTTAATATTTAGTTGCAAAAAACTTACCTTTAAAAATTACATGGTATTTTGAATTATACTTGAGAACCGCTAAAGTTATCGTTGAGAGTAAATCGGGAGCATCAAAAAACCACTAATTTAAAAATTTTACTTTGATTTTGCTCAGAGTTGTTTTAAATGTATAAAATCTTCTCAGGGTTTGGTTTTTTTTAAAAAATTTTAAGAGCATCATTTTTATTCTTGATTACTTGATAGATAATAATGAAAGCATCATTGTTTAAATTGTCCTCGCTAAACTTGCAGTAAAGTTGACTAAATTGTCACTAATCTATATTTTAATGAAAAATATTTAACATTAACATTTTGTTTCGAAAAATTACACACAGGATAATTTTTTTTAACACAAAACTCTCATTATTTTACAAAGTATTGACTTTTTGGAAAAATGTTATTATAATTTTGAAATTATAATAGATACATTCATGAATATTTTACAGGCGGTACAATCATTTAATTTTCACCGATTATACGCGTCCAATGTCCATATCCTAATATTGATATTAATTTTATAGCATTTTAAATTGTATTTAATAATATCCATTTGTACATTCAAATATAATTACTAACGACATATTTCTAAATGTGAGAGATATTATGTACGATATTATTCTAGTATAGATGAAGTGATTAACATCATTAACTAAATTATGTCATCCCTTAACTTTTTTTCATTGACATTTTTATCTGCCCTTCCCCACCACACATTGGTGGAAACCGGGGGGACTAGAGGGGGCTTAGCCCCCTAAAAGTTTGGCAAGCCCCCTCAAAAATGATTTGAAAAATTATTATATTAAAATTTGTTTATATGGATAGTTTTGTTAAGAGACGTAAGAACATATTTTCGTTTAGTAAAAAAAAAAGTCTAATATATAATATATTATATTAATATAAAATTTGTATTATATTTTTATAATATATATATTAATTTATAATTTATATACATATAAATTATTATTATATATACATATATACATAAAAATATATAATGTGTTTATTTTTGATTTTTTATATCTGTATGCATTTTTCGTGTATAAAGAAATCAAGCACGAGTTTTGTAGTAAAAAGCTTTTTTAATAGAAAATTAGTACTCGTTAGATGTCATTTTTTAATTTTCCAATAGGTACCTATAGTTATCTTAAACATAAAGAAAAACCACTTTCTTACCGGATATATTTTATAAATATAGGGAAAATAACAACAATCAACATATTATGACAAATTACATTTTCATGCTTATACTAATTTTATTTTCTTATTATATTATAGGTAGGAACGTCTTACCGAATGCAATGATTTATCTTTGCTTTCAAATTTAAAATAACAGTAATACGCTATCCTATTCAAGGACCGAATGGACGATGGACCAACTATTTTCTTAAAATAAATAGGTACTAATTATATAATAGTCAATATATTCATTATCTATTCAATTATATTCATACACCTACCGTACCTATACGATATATATGTGTATGTGTGTTTGTATACATAATTATCCCTATATTTAATCGACTTGCCATTTATTTATTACAATATTACTGTAAATTGTTTAATATATTGCAAGATACAAGAGGAGATAAGTTAAAACTGTTTTGGAGAAATTACGAAGCACTTTTCAAATATTTTTATGGTTATAAAATATGAGTGTAGTACGTATATATTATATTAATCATGGTATACTGCGTGTATACCTGGTTTAGAAATTATACGGTTACATTATTTTAATATAGGTATATCACTATAGTCTATAATAAATTATTCAAAATAAACAATTATGATTCCAAAGTTTTGTCTATACCAGTAGCGCGTTGAGGTAGATAACAAATAGTTGCAGTAGTAAATATATTTATCTCTACATATAGTCTGTACTGATTTTTGATACCTGAAGATAATAAGAAAAAACTCGATTTGACGAAATCGTATTTTTGCCATTTTTTGGTAGTTTTTTTTTACGCGTTGAAAAAAAACTATTGAGAAAATCGAAAAATAGATCTTCTTTTAGATTTAACAAAATTAAACAAAAAACTCGGGTAAAACTTGCAAAAATCTGCATCGACCCTGCCAGGATTCGAACCTGGAATCTTCTGATCCGTAGTCAGACGCGTTATCCGTTGCGCCACAGGGCCGGTTGCGATTTTCGTGTAATTTTCTGTTATTTAACCAATTCAACAACAAAATATAATTGACTATTAATTAAATTTGAATTTAATCACTTCCATCCATTAAATTCAAATTAAATGTAATTGTAATTGTAATTATCATAACGTATCTCGTCACAGAAACGTAATTGGATAAACTGGATTTAATCATCTGGTCTAGGGACTTTATAAATGTCGAAACAACTGCATCAATCGTTATCATCATTATCATAGTAATTCACAGAACATAAAGTCATTCTCATTTAATTATTATTCACGACTTTGAACTTATAAGACTACTTCGTTAACTTAATCAGACTATTTTGTCGTTTTAAATCATTGTTTAGATTATGAATTAATAATCGTACATATTATATGCATTATTAATTACTATATCTACCTAATCATTATTTTTAACTCATTCATTATTAAACAAGAAATAGTCGTAACATAATAATACATTAAATATTTCGAACACAATTCAGAACGATAAGAATTCAACCGAAATACTCTTGGTACCTACCTGTATATTATTATGTACGATAGATCAATAAAAATTATCGTCAAAAGTTATTTCGTTGTTTTAATAATGACTGTCATAATATTGTATACTCAATGCCGTCTATAATCTGTCAACGATTGCATTGATCGGTCTCAATCGATCACCCGTCTACGTACATCACAAATTGGTATACGTACATGGGTAGTACATTTTATGAATTATTTTGTGTTGTTGGTCTGTACTACATCTAACAAAAAAAATGTATATTTATATATATAAATATATACCTAATATAATAATATTGTGACAAATAATGCATAAATGGAAGAATTAATAATTAAATCGAACAATGCTATAAATATAAATAGTTCTTTGAGACTTGAACATTTTTTAAATTTTGTTTTATTTTAATTGATTTAATGCTTGAAATGGGTAAGCCTCCCTACAAAATGGAAGTTTTAACCAATATTAAATTAGAATGGTAAACATATAAGATTGGCACTTCATTTCCGATTGTAAATTTAGAAACCTAGTTTAAACTTTGCTTGGTAATTAGCCCTTAAAAAATAATCAGCTATACAAAAAATGTATAGAGAAGATATGTATTTATTGGTAAACTTTGATCGTTGAGTATAGAAATAAGCAATGCTGCGCAAGTTAATGAATTTTTTTTCAACTCAGTTAAGTATTATAGAAAAAAATAGTAAAATGTTAAAGTTCATAGTTATTTTTTTTCTTAACAATTAAGTTAAGGTAATTAAAAAAAATAACTTGTTAATTTTTTTTTTTTTTTTTTGTAGTACAATATTTGTGATATACAGGTATTATATTAAGTAGGTATATTATTTTTTAAAATGTTTAAAAATCATTAGTTACAAATGTTATTGAAAATACTAAATGTATTTATAATAATTATTAATAAAATTAACAACAAAATATATGTTCATATAATTTTTTAATTAGTATGTACCAACTATTTTCTTTAAAATTCTAACAAATGGAAATTACTCATTACAAATTAGTTCCTACCTAAATATTATTTATTAGTGGGAAATCTAATATACTCCTCGATTTATTATACTATAATATACAGGTATTGTTGTTTTATTTATATTTTCGGAAAATAAATAATCCTTATATTACAAGAATTATTAAAACAAAAACAACTTTATTTTTATTCAACCATTCTGACAATAGACACAATATATTTCATATATGAAATCAAAACGTATCAACTATTTCAAAATTAAATATAAAAAGTTAAAATTAACATAAATTTTAAGTTAACCGTAAACTTATTAACTTGTTAATACCCAGCATTGGAAATAAGATACTATTTCGCGACTACAATGAGACATTTCACCCTGACCAAAATCAGAGTATTTTGATGTTTTCCCCTGAACATATAATCTTTGAAAACAACAATTACCTACCTGAAATGAAATGAATATAGTACTCTATAACATAAGGTATTCATTATCACCAAAACATCTTAAAATTATGAAAATGTGGATTTTGGTAAGAGAAAAACATTGTTTATGTATTTCTTACTCTGTTGATTACATTATTAAATTTATAAACGTCAGTAATTTAAGTTTTAAATGTTAACCTACTATTCAGTCAATTATAAATATTTTATCACTAATGTCAAATTACAAAAATCAAAAATTAATTTTAAACTAAATACCTATCTATAAAAATAAAAGCTATTAGTATGTCGGTCTTTATTTTTATAAGTCACACTACCAGCTTATAAATAAATAATCTACTTACTATATAGGTACAAAATAAAATATTTAACCAAATATAAAAAGGAAACAAGTTATCAGGAAAATGTCTGAGATTTTGATTTATTGAGACATTTCCCCATTCTATTGAATGGGGAAATGTCTCAATAAACTCACTAATACAGCGAATACCCATATGCTTCATCTAAAACAATCATGACAACCGAGTTTTAAGTTACCAAATAATAAGAATATTATTGTAGTCTTTAGATGTATGTATAAATTGGAAAGTCAGTAGTCCTAATTCTAATTCTTGATATAATGCAAATATTTTACCGAATTTTTTAAAAATAAAATATATAACTAATGGCCTTTGTTTTTGCATGATTTCCAAAAAATATTTAAAAATTGTTAAAATTTTTTTTTGATTTTTGAAAATTTTGAAAACAACCATTTATAGTAATATTTATAGTATAATTTTGAATAAATGAGCCCAATTCATACTTTAAAAAAATAACAAAATATTACAAGATTCTTCACGCTTTTCAATACTGTGGTAGCTACAATTTTACAATATTTCACTGAATTTTTGAAATGGTTAATTGCTCTCATTCATTCAAAATTCAACCAAATTCAAAACATTTTTTTATCTTTAATTTTATCGAGAAGTAACTATTCAACGAAATTTTTCTGAATATTATCAATAAATAACTATAAAATAGCTATTTTAAAATTTTTAAAAAATGTACTGTATAATAGTATGAATAAAAGTATAATGTAATACAAAAAAATATAATAAAAATTGAATGTTAAAACAATATAAATAAAAATAAAAATAAATATATTAAATTAGAAATTTAATCATTTACTTATAAAAACCCCAGTGCATAATAAAATTCCATTAAATAATAAATATTGAGATCAGAAATCAAAATCAAAACTCCAATACCATTTATAAAAAATTTTAATAAATAACACACAATTAATAATTCATGCCCATTACCACTGATATTATATTATATTTAAACTATAAATTAAAATAGATCTTTTAGGGGACATAGTATTAAGTTGTCTTTGAGACATGTGGAACATAGTAAAATCAGGTCTTGTATTTCCAATTTCACGAACAATGGATAGATATTTATATATTAATATAATCTACAGTTATAATAATAAATAGAAATCTATGACACGTATACTCCTAACATGTTAAAAGCGTAAACTGGAGGCAAACAAAAACACGCCTTCCACACTTAAATTACTATTACGCAGTATGTTATTATATGTAGCAGGGTGGAAATGATCACCACCGACTCTATACGTTACGCTTTAAATATATGAGGACTATGAGAATTATTTGAATTTCAAATTTTTTACAAGTGTATGAATATTGAAATTCATATGATAATTAAATTATGAATATTTTACTTAACCCTTTCTCTATTACACTATATTTTCATTTATAACACAGCTATCCTAAGATTCTTTAATTTTTTTTTTGTTGTATATAAATTATATAAATGGTAGTCTTAAGAGGACGCTATTCACCTGATTTTCAAGGAGTTTTATATAGAAAATTTTTATGAAATTTTAAGAAAAATTAAAATCTAAATTCACAACCAATTTAAAAATATTTAACTATATTTTAAAAGTAATTTAAAAATAGTCTTGTCAGTACCATTTTTATTGTTAATAGAATATATGTTAAAAATCACGTTCATGCTCTATAACTACAACTTTTAACTGTATAATCGGAGAGTTAAAATGTATACAAAATATGAAAAATTAGAATATTTACTATGCCGTAAAGTGAAGTTTTTTTTTTTTTTTGAATGATTGAAAATAGTGAAATTTTAACATTTTAAAATTATTTTGACTAAAAAAAACTCCATGCTACAGAGCATAACAACTATTCTTATCTTTCATATTTTGTATGAATGTTGACTCTCTGATAACTAAGAGAAAAATATTGTAGTTATTAAGCATGAAGGTATTTTAATACAGTTATAATGAATGTGTAGCAACTGCTTAAACCATATGATGAAGTTTAAAAAAAAAATAATTATTGACTGAAATATTTAAGTTTTCAAATTGTATGACAAGGGGTTCCCAAATATAGCTTATTAGAGCCTACTTTAATAAAAAAAAAATAAAACACCATTATACACATTATTTTTAAAATATATTTTAATTTTTCATAAAAATTGCCTATACAGATCCACTTAAAAAGCGGGTGTTGCAACTTCTTAATAGAAAAAATTCAATCACATTTTATAAAAATAGTATTCAAATAATAAATGAGAACAATATTGAAAATACAGAATTTCGCAGGGTGATATTTTTTGGTAACCACTAGTAATGACAAAATACATATTTATTTGTAACTTTGTTGAAATTAAACGGAATCAATTTTTTTTTCCATTTCTTTTTTTTTTCTTCCCTAGCTCTCTAATACTTCGTTTATACAGTTATTACACGTGAAAACGTTAGCAGTGAAAGGGTTAAAATTGAATTTTTTTTTAAAAGATTATGCTATTATATTGAAACTGGAAATACAAAAACCAATGTTACATTAGTGTCTTCCACAAACTAATTAGGTATTATGGCACATTAATTTGTAATTTTAACTCCTATATCTACTACTTTTATGTTTCGCATAATATATGGTTACAAATAATCAATCTACAGACAATACAAAAAATGTACACAGTATTTTAGACTTAACAAAAAGAAAAAATAGGTTTATGAAATACAGTTTTATTCTATGCCTTTAATTATTTTATATTTTGTGAATATAATAGATATAATATAATATAATAGATATTTATTATACATTATAGATGATAAAACTTAATTATAAGTAAAAATAATAAAAATATTCAGATAGTGGAATTTTGAATTGTTAAACTGAGTTTTAATTACTTAGGTATTTCAATTTGTTTACAATAAAATGTCAATATCAATATCCTTGCATATTTCTTAATATGTCTTTGAATCATTAAAAATAAAAATAAAGTTGTACACTTTAAAAATAAATATTTATCATTGGTTGTCCAATCAAGTTCCTATGAACATTAACCAACGATTACCTATCCTGATTTAAATTTTAATTATCCACTATTATTATGCAAAGACTGTTTGTAAGATGCAAATAAACGCTTTGCCCAGTTATTGCACCGCTCTTGTTTTGTATGCAACTTGTACTAAAATTAAAACAGAACAAATAGTTTAATAAACACATAATTAAAAGATAAATAAATATAAATAAATACCCTTGCACTAAGTAATCGCTCTCGATTAGATATTAAAAATGCAGACTCTTCTACTGATAGACTATTGACAATTTCTTCATTTAATTTGGGGACATCAAAAATAGTCTTATCTATAATTTCCTTCTTTTTATCAGATGGTTTAAATACTTTAAATACAAATCCTTCTTGATTGATTTGTTCGATTGAGTTTTCTCTTTTGACAACATCATCTGAAACATATATATGTAAACCCCAGAATTCAGATCACAATAGAATTGAATATTTTATTACTCTTTATACCTCTTAAAATACCAACTATAAATAGAAATACAAAACAATATTGAAGCCAGAAAACAAATGTAGATGCTTTAAATATAATGAACATATGAATATAAAAAAAAAAGGTTAAAACTATTTAATATATTTAAAACATAAGAAACTGTTATTAGCACTTGTATCTAGGGTATGTATTATATTATAAAGTATTTTGAACTTAATAGGTATTGTTATTATTTCTAACTATCTACTCTAATGTATTATCTACTAATAAACCAATACTGTCAAATATATTTATAATATTATAATAATTCTACATAATATCTGAATATATAACAAAATATTATAAGTAATAGTGTTAATATTTTCTAAGGTGGTTAGAATATGCTGTTTCTGAATAAGTACTTATCCATAACTTTGTTTTTGTAAGCTTTAGTTTCAGAAATTATAATATATAATATAAAACATTATGCAATATTTTAATCTTCTTCTCTCCCAACTATTTGGGTTCGGCAACAATAAACCAACACTTCCACTTAATTCTATCACCCACCTCTTTTTCAGTCTTCCTCTCTCCAACATATATTTCCTTAACTAATCTTACTGTTTCAGTCTCTTCCCTCTTAACATGCCCAAACCATCTCAATCTATTCTTCATTTTTTAACTATCAATGCTACCTCTTATATATTCATTCCTTATTTTGTTCTCTCTAGTCACTCCTCTCATCAACCTTAATATTATCATCTCTACTAAACTTATTCTCTATCCCATATTTCTATCTACTGTACAACATTCTGTTCAAAATACAATAGGGATTCTTTTGTCACACAAAGCACATGATGCTTCTCTCTACTTCATCCATCTACACTTAATCCAGTGTTTCATATCTTCTTCGAAGCCCCCATCTTTCTATACAACGAACCCTAAATACTTGAACATCTCAACTTCACCCACTACATCCTCATCAAAATCATACTCTATTTATTCTGTTTTATCCTTTCTAATCCTTAGTTATTTACTTTCAAAAACTTTCCTCCATTCAAGTCTACCATTCACTTCCTTAGGACTCTCTCCTATAAGTACTATATCATCTAAAAACAGCAGGCAACATGGTACCTCGCTCTGTATATCTTTTGTTATTTCATCTATTACCAGAGAAAATAAGTAAGGACTCAAAGCCAAACCTTAGTACACTCCCACTCTGACACTAAAATTCTCAGTTTCTCTACACAGACTCTTGCACTCGTCCCCTCATACATGTCTTCAATTACATTCACATACACCTTTGGTAATTCTTTCTTCATTAATGCACACTTCAAGATATTCCTAGGAACCCTATCATAAGCCTTTCCTAGATCAATAAATATCATACACAATTTCCTTTTCCTTTCTCTGTACTTCTCTAAAATCTGTCTTGCACAAAATATTGGCTCCGTTGTTTACCCTCCAGTCATAAACCTAGACTGATGTTTAGTATCAATTGTCTCACTTCTTACCCTTTTATCTATTATCTTTTCCCAAATCTTCATACTATGGTTCATAAGTTGTATCCCTCTATAATTTCCACATTTTTGTACATCTCCTTTACCATTATTGATACCACATCACTTTTCCTCAACTCTTTTGAAATTTTTTCTTCAACTAGTGCCTTAATAAAGAACTATCAGCTACCCTATATCTAAACTTCCTAATACTTTCCATACTTATTCTGGTACTCCGTCCAGTCCCACCACTTTCTTATTTTTCTTTTCTCTAACGGCACTCTTCTTCTTTCCTTATTAAATCCACCACACCCAAATTCCTTTCAACTTGAATAACTCAATCACGAAATATTTTACTATAATATACAATTAATATGCTAAGAAAGATAGAAAATAGAATAATTATTGTAAGCACTAGATTTTTAATATTATATTGCATCGATAGGCACTATGTGGTAGAGATTTAAATTATTGTATATTGGTTGATTACTGAAACAAGTAATATTAACAGAAATTATGAAAAATTGGATACTCAGAAGTACAAAGCAGAGTATTAATAACATATGAATAATATATTTTTATTAACTATTATTAGGTAATTAAATCAAAGTTAAGTAGTTTTATTTAAGTTAATCACAAATAAGTAATATTTATCCAGCATGCTCTGTCGTTGTAATGAAACAGTGGACTACAGTACTGCTATATATTCTCTGAACAAGGTGGTAATATTGCATAAAACATAAACACCAACACAAACTTATACACTGCTCAAATTATGAAAATAAATATTAGATATAATATTTAGCAATAACTTTTTAAGCATTTTAAAATGTCACTAAAACTAAATTTCTACAATAAAAATAATAGTTACAATAATGTCATAAATAGTGTATTTAACACATGTTTAGTATTTTCCAAGTAATTGAGACAGTTAAATTTTATAGAAAAGTACTAAACCTATTTCAATAGAATTTAGGATTTATTTAACATAACATAGAGACTGATATTGCTTTTTTCAATAAAAATAGATTTTTAAAATTACTTCTTTTTAGGGTTCCAAAAATTATAAAAGTGGCTGCATTAATGTAATTTGAATAAGTATCCCAAGTCTCAGCTTAATCAAATAACATGAAGCTGAAGGTGAGTCTTTAAATTAGAATTTAATGAACATTACCTACATGCATAGTGCCATGTAACCACAACTATACCTGTGACAGAACGTATTTAAGTTTTATTTTCGTCATTTATATCATATTTTAGAAACAGGACGTCATTTAAATTTTTTTTAGAGTAAGGTAAAAATTTTATCCATCCAATATTAATTTAATAAGAATTATAGTTCATAAAACCATTGGCGGAAATTAGGGGAGGCTTGAGAAGGCTTAGCCCCTAAAATTTGTCAAGCCACCTCAAAAATGGTTTAAAAGGGACTATAATTAAATATTTTTATGTGAATACTAATAATATAATTTCAATAAGAATAATAAAAATATTTTCATATTTAATATAATTTTAATAAGGAATTAATATAATATGTTATACCTACAACACATTAATAATAATAAACGAGTTCTATAAGTATAAATGTCTATGAAATGTATAATTTAAATTATAGGTATTCTAAAATAGTTTCAACATAACAGTAATCACTGATTTACTTTATGGTCTGCTAAAATATTACTAATTATTGTCTTAAATTGTAAAAAAAGTAAGTGATCTCTACTAAAAGAACATTAAAAATGCAAGTCCATTGGCTAAAAAAAACCCCGTTTGTTATACCAATAATCTATTTCTCCAAAAAAATAATGGTTAAAAAATGATTCGATAGTTATTAGAATACAAAGCTCACAGTATTTTCTACAAAATTTACATTAAAAAATCATTAGAAAAATGTTATTAAAAATTCAAAGGAAAACCTCTTAGCGGTAGTAGAATAAGTAAACTTGTAATATACCTAATGTAATGTAAGAAGTGGCATTTTCTATTGGTTTTCTTTTATTTTAAAATTTTTAAAGTTACCTTTGAATTATAATATTTGGTGTTTGAATAATACGTATTCAGGTCAATGTAGACAATAATCATTTGTAAGTATTTTGTTCCGTGTGAAAATAGATTATTGGTAAAGATAACACACTGGTTTTTATTTAGCTGGCAGACTTTCATTTTTAAAGTCTTTTTGATTTATATTGTTTTATATTTATTTAGCATTTCAATATGGGTACTTAATTTTACTACTCACCCACATTTGTTTTAAACCAGTTAGTATCTGGATCTTTGGATTTAATAGTTTCAGATTTTCCTAGAAACTTATCAGCTTGAAAAGTAGATGTTGAATTTTTTTGAAAACTTTTATTTTTCTCACTATCATTTGATGTTTTCGAACTTTTGGGTTGGTTAACTTTATATGACGAATTAGAGTGATTTGATTCACTAGTACTTGAAGAACTTCTTCTACGATGTTTCTTTTTTGAACGACTTACATCTTTACGGTATGAGAGACTAGAATGTCTGTGTCTAGTTGATGAATAGTCTGACGAACTACTCGATCTATGTCTACGTTTTGATTTCTTATAATACCTGTAAATAGTGTAAATATAAAATGTGTAGCCATAATATTATATTTCGGGTCTCTCCTTAATTATATCTTTTTTGCAAAATTACCTTGATTTAGATGCATTTGACTGGTGTTTTTTTGAATTCCTTGAATTATCTATAGATGAAGAACTCGAAGACCTATAAATTAAGCATGCTATTAGAAAGTCATAAAATTTTTAAAATATATATGTATATATATATATTTTTTTTTTTATTATTAGATTCCTTTGTGTTACATTAATTATACATCTTATCTTCTCCTACTTCTTTGCCCTTTCTCTTATAATATACAACTTTATATATATATATATATATACAACTTTATATATATATATATATATATATATATATACAACTTTATATATATATATATATGTGAGTGTCATAGGCATATAGTCAAATCAGGC
>JAIPRL010005168.1:19549-33679 GCA_025469235.1 Pemphigus obesinymphae
AATCTTATAGTATACATCTTATTTTATTTTATTTCGTGTTTATAAAGTGTATAAAAATATAACTTCCATAGGTTTTTACCTTTGAAAAGTAGATTGTTGAGTACCTACTTTATCTATATTAAAAACCGGACAAATTACAATTACGATGACAATATGACAAGGAAAAAGATACAGAACATGATTATATTGTACAATAATTTAGTTTAGTGCATGTATACGTGTGTATTGTGTACGTAATTGTAATATCGTGGCCGGCCTTTTCAATATTTATTGAATATATTTTTAATTTGAATTGTTTTTATTTTAATTTCAAAAATATAATACAATGTTACACAAAAAATTATTTTATGAAAAATTGATATCAATTTATGAAAACCAAGATAAAAAAAACTGTGGACTCAGAGAGACTACGACAAAGCTCTAAATGAAATCAATGATGCAAAATTGAATCCAGATAAAACTAAAACTCAAAACCAATATTATTTATGTCGTAAATATGATCTAATTGAAGTAGGGCATGTTAAACATATTATTTTAAAACCAAAAACTAAAACTGAGAATATTATTTTTGTTGTACCTTATGAAAATTATTTTGAAAAAATCGAAGAAAGTCTTAAAGCAACTGGTTATGGTGGAAGGGATAAAGTTGAGCAGTATATAAAAAACAAGTAAAATATTCCTCGAACAGCAATCCAAATATTTATTAATTTTTGTACAACTTGTAACTTTAAAAAATCAACACCTCACAAAAGCATTGTTGTAAAACCAATAATATTGGCAGATTTTAATTCAAGAGGGCAAATTGACTTTAATGATTTTCAATCAACACCTGATGAAAATTTTAAATGGGTCATGAATTATCAGGAACACACAACCAAATATTTATATCTTCGTCAACTTACTTCAAAACGAGCGACCGAAGTTGCACATGAACTATTAAAAATTTTTTTGGAACAAGGAGCACCTCAAATACTTCAATCCGATAATGGAAGAGAATTTACAGCGAAAATAATTGAAGAATTATCAGAATTGTGGCCTCAGTGTAAAATAATACATGGACGGGTATGATACCCTCAGAGTCAGGGATCTGTGGAAAGATCAAATCAAGATGTTGAAAACATGTTACGAGCTTGGGTTGTAGATAATAAAAGTACCAAGTGATCAATCGGAGTTTATTTTGTACAATGGTGAAAAAACATTTCACATCATCGAATTTTAGGTCGTTCACCATATCGAGCCTTATTTGGCACTGAACCAAAAGGTCTTAGTTCTAAAAATATTCATGCCGAAATTATTCAAAAATTATCAAATAAAGAAGACCTTGAAAATTTTTTACAAGAAAATACTGAAAATAATGTTAACGCTATGTCTCCAAAATTATCAAATAAAGACCTTAAAAATGTTTTACAAGAAAATACTAAAAATAATGTTAACGCTATGCCTCCAAAGAAGAAAAAAAAAATATTGGAACATAATTAATATCTGCTGTATTTGTGAAAAATCGGGTAGTGAATTCCAGTATTCTATGTGTAAAAGAAACATTCATTCTAATAATTGCAGTTACACTATACATAATGGTGACGATATTGAAAATATTTGTCCACTATGTAATAATGAAAAACAAATAAAAGTAAACTGCGTTGAATATCATGAACGACAAACAATCACAGCGGGAAAAATGGCAGAAAATAGTGAAAAACTATTTAAAAAACTAAAGATTGGTGATCAAATAGTATTAAGTGTTCCAAAAGTAGACCGGGAACCTTTTGATAATCAAAATATAAATGGGTTGGTGATAGACATTAGAAACGGTGTTTACCAAGTTGGCACAGCAGTTGGTATAATAAAAAATTGGTGTTCCAGAGAAGGACTTCCAACTAGTTTTAAATAGTAGTTTAAAAGATAGTAGAATACCCAAAGACAAATTCATATCACTACGTGAAGTTGTAGCAACGTTATCAAATTTTAACGGTCAAGGTTTTGTGAAATGTCACTGTCAAGCAGGAAGGTGGCAATGTCAAACCAGCCAATGTTTGTTTAAAAAAAAAAATGTTAAATGTTCCAGCAAATGTCATCAAACCATAACATGTAACAATAAATAGTAACTAAAAACTAACAAAAATGTGTAATTAAATAATATAACTTTTATTCATTTTTATACTCGTACTACTATACCTTATTAGTAACTACATATATTTATTAATAATTTAAGTTTAAAAACAAAAGGACACGAAATTAAAAATATTTCATGTATTTAAAGTATTTTACATATTAATAAATTATACACAATTTTTATATAGAATAGCAATAAATAATTAATAAAAAAATGTAGTTTGATTTTTAAAACAATTTAAAAACGTATCATTTTTATTATTTGCCTAACTTGTAATAGGCATTTAGTTAAACGTCTAGGCATTTAACTAAATGTCTAGGCGGATAGTAAAATTGCATAAAAACTAAATTCTTTGACTATTTGCCTAGGCATTTGATTAAATGCCTGATTTGACTATATGCCTACTACATATATACATATTTTATTACTTGAAAATAATAAAATAATGGCATAAGTCTAATATTACAATACCTACCTACATTATTTCAAACTTTTGTTATCTCTTATCTGTGATTATAAGATACCTGCGCATTTATTTCTTGCTTACCAATAATAAACCAATTGTCAATTATATTCATATAGCATCGTTAATCTAAAGATTGTAAATTTATAGATATGATCAAGGCTATAATGGAAGGTATGTAGAGGTATTTTACACTGTATATCTTTTGACATTTTTACATAAATACCATATACCTTCTGTTGTGTTAAAATATACTGTATACCCGCTAGTATAAATTATACACTTTGTGATTGCTTATTTTATTTATATTATGAAAATGTATGATAAAATAAATTTTGCCAAATTGACCTTTTTATCGCCCAGTTATGATTACAAAAACTGTACATCATAATAGGACTTTTTATTTTTACTCAACAGTATAGTATATAATTACACTTGTACTTGTTAATGTTAATACATAAATGTTATGTTTTCCATACTGTGTATTATTATTTTTATAAGTATACGATTAAAAAAAAAAAAATTTTAAATGAAAAAGACTACGTGAAACACATACATAAAGGGAGTGTTTTAATTATTACTTTATATAAATGTGTTTCAAAGAAATACCTACTATAAAATACCTACTCTAAAATAAATCAAAAAAGAAATTTAGATGAATAATTTATTAAGCTGTTATTATAAATGTTAAAAATGAGGATGCCAAACATACACTTCAATAAGTAGATTTTTCAATATTTTACATATACCTAGGTATAATTGAAATAAATATAAAATGTACTAACTGTTCAATTTTTAAAAGCAGTTCTACTATTTATTCTAACCAATAAGTATAAAGTAAATTAAAAAATTACAATAAAATCAAGAGGTACTACCTATAAACCGTATAGAAAAGTTAATAAAAATAAATTGATAACAAAACATTAGGTAATATAGTAGGTAGGTAAATACGTTTAAAGTATTTTTACTTGATATCTATATTGTTTATTATTAAACTTAATCAAATTCAACAAAGGATAATATATTTTGTCCCATAGAATAATTATTGTAAGTATCTACCTACTATTGTTTATGATATAATATATTCATATAATTATTATCATGCTAAAAAAATTCAGTTATATAAAATTAGGATGTGTTTGTATCATATTAAACTAAGGATATTTGTATGTAAGTATAACCCACGCGGTTCACCATGAACCCTGGCTTACATCACACAGGTACCTATATAAAAAAAATTAAAGACTTGTAACTACAGTAGTTGCATGTTAAGAAAGAGCCTCGTCAAGTCAATGGCGACAGGTTCCACCTCATTACCTCGCAATAGTCAAACCACACTAGGTTGACATACAGAGCGCTAATATTTATTGACCATTGTCTTATACATATACGGTATACCGCATAATTTTGGGTAATGCTGTATAATTTAAACCTGCGAGTGATGGACAAGTTTTCATTTGCTGCCAAGTCTCTTTCTTAATGTGCACGAACTATATGTCTTGTAGGTATTAAAGTTCTAAACAAATTGAAAATTAATAACGAAAAATGCTTTTTTTATTAATTTTTTTTTATCAATTATTATTTATTTATTTTTAATTAACACTGTAACAAAATATTAAATTATGTACATTTATATATTCATATATTTAACACTTACCTATGCCTTTGATTATAATAACGACTATGGCTTCTATTACGATCACGTGAATTTGAATCACTTGAATATTTACTCATTCTTCTGATTTTGTTAGGATTCCTATAGATAATTTGACATTCAATCTCAATTATTTAACAATTTGTATATTTATTTATAACATGATTACTAGGCAAAAAACTAATGGTGTTTTCACTTTTACCAAAATATAAAATATATTAATATTGAAAAAAAATGTAATCCTTAATGTTGTAATAAATATTTATATAACGATTGGATCATTCAGAACTTCAATATTTGTAAAAGTGAAACGTACATAATATTAATGCACATCTACTGCATAATAATTTAATAGGTATGCAATAAATTAAAAATGAAGGAACTTACTCCTGTAACAGTATTTGTTTTATTGTTTGTGTAAAACGTAAATAAGATTTAAAACATTTTAAAGTAATTGAAATGTGAATTGATAAACGATAACAGCCTTTATCATAGAATTCATTATGGAGGTCACCAAATAATGATTAAAATTTTAAAACTTCAAAGACGATAGACAACTGTACATTTTTTCAAAAATTTGAAAATATGCATTTTGTATTAGATCCATTTCGTGAACCCAAATAGTTGAATACTTAAGAATTTGGCAATATGTCACGATCACACACAATAACTTCATTGAGTCTTCTGTAATAATAATAGATATTGTCGAACACTCAAAATCGAAATATAAAAATTAATATACATAGGCGGAATTTGGGAGGTATCACTTTTCGAGTAATTTTTAGATATTTTCGGCTTCTAGTTTTCTTAAGCGTAAAGGAAAATGACCGAAAATAATAATTATTCTAAATCTGAAAATTATATAATATCGAAAATTTGAAATTTACATCAAATATTTACTATAATGTACGTGGTAAGAATTTCAAAACTTTTTATCCACTTATTTTCATGAATTTTGGACGGATTACATTTTTTTGGATAAATATTTTTTTAATTTTAAAATTCAAGATACTATAATAACTTTTCCCAGTTCTATTTGATATAGTATTATATTATTTTATATTTATAGGTACCTATATAATTTTCAATAAAAAAAATACTATATATTAATATATTGTACAGTATAGATATTATGTAAATTAATTGGAAAGTCTGTAGTCTTGATTATCGATATTTCATTGCGAATATTTGAATGCACTTTTTTAAATAAAATATATTATGACTAATCTGTTTTTGTTTAATCTGTGTTTCATTTTGAAAAACCACACTCACAATTTACTTGAGTGACTAAAAAAATAAAAATTGTTCTTGTAGTTAAGAAACAATATTTGACATAATATTATAGACAAAATTATCTGTGTTCTACTGAAGTCTTAAAAAAAAATTAAAAATCTTCAAAAAGTTATTAATTTTGTAAAAACTATTTTTAAGGGGATTTTTACAGATTGGTGAAAGATTTAATTAATAATATATAAATTAATAATTTTTACAGATTAGTGTGAGATTAAAAAAAAAGATGATGGTAGAACACAGATAATTTTGTGTACAATACTGTGTAAAAATTTGGTTTCTAAATTATAATTAGAGTCCGAGAACACATTTTTCTTATAAACTGTTAACAAATATCGTGATTATACAACATAAAAAATAAACATAAAAACGTAATACTTCGGTCGATTTCATGGTAGAAAATCATCGGTTCCAAGATGGCCTATCGTTTTATATAAAGAAGAATACAAAATCATAAATGTGATCCAAGGTCCGAGAGTGTTAGTTCTAATCTGAATGACTGTGCCGTCAATAACTTCACAGACAACTTGTTGACATTTTGTAGGTTATAACAAATTATTTCTTATGATGTAAAAAGTGTGCTTAGCAATCGTTTTTTCATTCTTATAATATGATCCTAGTTTCTACCAGCTACTTTATCGTCGGTGTCTTTTTGTAAATTGTGAATTTGATTTTTAAATAATGGTAAGTTAACATTAGATTTTTTGTTAATAACAATATACATACTATAATTCTATAATCTATCTTAGAGAAGAAAACTGAATTAATTTACAAAAAATATACAATTACCATTTCACAATCACTACTTTTCTAAACAATAATGCACCGATATATTAAAACACACTTCAGTACTTGTGACTGTTTCGGTATAAATTAAAATACAAGTCACAAATATAATCCATGTAATGTAATTGTGTGTATTCATACCTATTTCGACAACTACATTGTCATCTTCAGTACTAACCGAGTACTTTAAATATTAAACTGTAGGGTTTGATTGAAATTGATCGTCATTGAAATCTATATTTTCAGTTATATATGTATTATTTTTATTTTTTATAATAGTTTATTCTGATATATTGTTATTAACTTATTTATACTAGAGACAGGATGTTAAAATAAATAATAATTATCGAAAGTGTTCTATAAACTAAAAAAATAGTCAAAACATTTTTAATAATAATATAAAATAATTTGTTAATTTTAGCTACCTAGGAACTAGAGCATTTTTAGTAATTATTCATTTCAACATTTTGTCTTTAGTTATAAATAATAATATATCAGTATATTCTTTATTGTAATAAACAAGTCTGTATAAATGTATTATAATATTATTATAATTATTTATTTATATAATTATTATTATATTCAAAGGTAGTAATTGTTATAATAATAATGTTATAATGTACATATATCCGTTAACGATGTCTCCAATATCTTGACCTCTCTCCGTAACCTTAAGTCAGTTGGAACCGACAGTATCCAAGGTCATTTCCTTTTCAAACTGTCTGATGTTTTTGCTGGGCTCCACTCTCTTGTTTTTTAAAAATCCCTACAAACAGGAGTTTTCCCCTCTGCTTTCAAACTTAGTTCGATTACTCCTATTCTAACCCAAGCAACATTATAAAGCTGCCGTCCTATTTCAAAATTCTCTCACCTATCTAAAATATTCAAAAACCTTGGTTCTCAATTCAATTTGTCCATCTCTCAACAATCTTCCCGTCGATGAACAACATGGATATCGGCCTGGTCGTTCAACAACTACAAGTTATCTTGTTTCCACCACCTATATTTATGATTCTTTTCGTATGCACAGTCAATTAGACATGTAACAATACGTCTATTGCTAGCTACATAATCGAGCGGGTCCAGAGGAAATTCCTTTGCATGGTCGCTTTCTGACTCAACATTCCTTGTCTGCCTCATGATTATACTTCTGTCTTGACTGCATTTGGGCTTTCCAATCTTGCGAATCGAAGGAATGAGGAAAATCTCTTCCTTTCCAAACTCTTATCTAATCAAATTTATTCCCCTTATCTACTTTCAGTTATACATTTCCGTGTCCCTTCAAATCACACTTCACCTAATGCTCCCTTTCACATTCCTCACTTAACATACAATTTTCTTTTAAATGCCTCCATGTACATCTCCTCCTCTGTGAATATCGATCCTAATTTCTTGCTATTTTAATTAATTGTACATAAGTTATTGTTCTATTTATATAATATTTTTAATTTAATTCTTCCTTTTATTGTAACGCATTATATGCGCTATAATTATCTAATTGTTATTAAAATATATTGTTCAATTGGACTTCGTCCATTATGCTAATAAAATTAATAATGTAATACAATGCATTATAACCTTTCTATTTAATATCTGTACATTTTATGTAAATGTATTAACAGATTCATTCCTTTATAAATTATTAATATTAATAATTGATTACTTATGTGGGAAAATATGGCATCACAATTAATATTCTAAAAAATTTATAAAACTTCTGTATTATATGAAAAACTTGGTATAAAATGCAATAAAATATAAAATATAATATTATAAAATACATAATAAATGAATACATTGATACCTATAGGTTAGCACGATTAACCTTAAAGCTTAATTTGAATTGTAATAATTACTATTTGATGTTCTGCGCTATTTATTTTTAGAAATTTATTTATATTTCATATTTTTATTGTAACTATGGGGAATTCTAATGGGAATTATTTTTCATAGATAAAAATTCTAAATAAGCACTATTTTTTTATTATCAAAATTAAATTAAAACTTTTAAGCACTTTGTTATAACATTTATTTTATTTTTTTAGGCTGAAGGCGTAATACCAATGTCTGCTTCGACTTCTACTATTGGACTATCATATAATAACCTCATAAATTGTGCTCAATACCCAAAATTTAAAAATTTTGGTTGGGAGACTTTATATAAAAACTATAAAACAAATTTTATTGAAATTCTTCATATTTATAGTGATATAAGTCGTTTATATTTACTTATCAAACTTGATTTATCACTCAATATTTTAACCGATACTATTTCTGCATTACGTATTGAAAAAATTAATACATGTTCCAAAGCAGTAAAATTAACAAATGATTTAAAAGCTATATTACCAGATGCTGATCCTATTTACTTGGAAATAGTTGGAGAAATGTTTGCATTTGATGAATCACGTGTGGATCAATTAGTTAATGATATAATTACAAAAAAAAGAAGCTATCCAAAAGTGGAAAAAAACAATGGCTTTGTTGAAATTTCGAAAATTTTAAATGGATTAATGATAAATTTTAAAACCTCTGAATTTTTATCTATTTGCCCTGATCCTATTAATTTTTTCAATAGTATAAAGGTTAATTCTATTTACAATCATTTTCATGAATCTTTGGCTTATTTAAATAAAAAGTAAGTTTTGTAATGTGCATTTTTTATATGTAGTTAATCTTTATGAAATATTTTTTAATAGGTTTAATACTCTTTCAATGGCGACACTCTATACCAAGTTAGATGCGCACAAATTTAATTTATCAAATACAGTCGAATCCATTAACAACTCATATGGTTATTCAAAACTGAAACATTGTATCTGTATTGATTTTAAATCAACATATAATATTGAATTTTTAAAAGAAGTAAAATGATTATTTATTTCAATTTAGAAATGTATCTAATTAATTAACGTTTATTATAGATGATATATATTGAACATCATGATGAAATTCGGACTCAATTACAACTTGAACACGATGCGCGTCAAATTAAAATTGAAAAGGTGAAATAAATAAAATTGTTTCGTTTCCTCATAATTATTATACTATTTTATATTATAATTATAGGCTAAGTCTATTGGAGAGTTAAAAAGCTGTGAATGTTGTTACAATGATGAACTTTTAACCACTGAAGTTCATTGCTGTCCAGCTGGTCATTACTTTTGTTCATCATGCATAAAAAAGTAAATGTTTATATTTTTATTTTAACAGAAGAATATTAATAATTTTATTTTTCTTCACACTTCTATTTTATTACTATTTGTATTAAATTATTTTAGAGGTGTAGAAGTTGCAGTCAGTGAAAGAAAATTTGAGTTTATATGCTTTGCAAACTGTGCTGAAGAATTTGGTTTATCAATGATTGAAGTAAATATTTCTATTTCACAACAATTTTTTTAGTTCATTTCATTTTTATTTTTATCTTTCCAGAAAATTATTGATAACAAACTATATCAATATATAATGAGACAAAAGCAAGCACAAGAAATTAGAGCAGCTAACATTGAAGGACTTGAAACATGTGCATTTTGTGATTATTCTGTTATTTTATCTCCTGAACACAGAGTCATTAGTTGTTTAAATCCTGAGTGCAAAAAAGAAACTTGCAGGTTAGATATATTATTTATATAAAATATATGTCCATTACCAACATTATGATAAAAATCAATTTATATTTTAATATTACATTAAAATTTCAAACAAATTTCTCCTGATAAAATAATAGAACACTATAGGTATAAGATAGATAGTTGTGAATAACAATTTTTATTCTCTTTAAGGGGATATGCCAATATATTTGCATAGTTTATACAGTTTAATAATCTGTCCCACAAAAGAAAGATATCACTTTTTGTATATTTTGTAAAAAGCTAAACACTTGTAGTTTCTATAAAATAAACCTCATATTGTACAAACATTTTTAATCATAAATACATTGTTTTTTTTTTTTTTAAGAGTATGTCGGATAGAAAGTCATTTTCCATACAAATGTCATCAATTTGAAAATGCCTCTGAGGCACAAGCCAGAATCATTATTGAAAACAAAATGAATGAAGCACTCATAAGGTAGGTGAAGAACTATTAGTTGAAACTGTTATCACTATTCACTACTACTGATTAGAAATATAAACTATTAACCATATACTCTTTGTTTGTTAAATATAGAACTTGTTATAATTGCAATCGTACTTTTATAAAAGAAAGTGGCTGCAATCTAATGACTTGTTTTTGTAACAAAAGAATGTGTTATATATGTAGAGAGCCTCTTACATCTAGTAAATTTTCTATCAAACATTTTTATATTGAGAAGAAAATAGAGGAAAATAGGTAAGTTTTATGCAATTCTGTTAATAATAATGTAACCATAGTTAAATTATAAAAGTTATTGTATACCCTTATATTTCTCTCATTTATTGATATTGTTTCTCTCGTTCACAAATTAAATATCAGTTTAAGGGGTCCTTCTATCTTAATTCTATTAATTATGGGTTAATCTATGATTGGTGTACATTTTAAATGAGCAACCAATAAGAATATATACAATGTAAGCCATTGCAAAGTTGATTATTTTAAATATTTAAATTTAATATTAAAACAAAATGTGTACTTGTATCAATTATAACTCCTGTTTAATTTAAATACTTTTTTTATATTCATGCATTTATTATATACTCAAGAGAAAATAATTTGTATTTTATTACTAACATCACAATATGTGATATTAGTTACAATAAAATTTATATATGATCACACTTATCACTACAACATCTTTTTCAGGATATTAAATTTTAATACTAGACAAATTATAAAACACTTAATACTTCAACTTTAACATAAAAAACGAACAAATCCTTAACAAATAAAACAAAATTTGAATAATAAAATTTAATAAAATAATTTATAGATATTACAAATTAAATCTATCTGGTTTATTAATTTGCCTTATAGCCATAGATTCTTTGTTTTTTACTCGTTTTACTTTTTTTTTTGACTCTTCTCTACTTTATTACTAATATTTTTAATCAGACTGGTACCTTCCTCTTTTACTTCTCTCTTATCACTCTCATTATTCATTTTACCCTTCTTGAATGATCCTTCATAATATTATTCTATTTTGCTATGATCATTATAACCCATACCATTATAATTATAGTTGAAACCGTTTTCTTTAGCTTTCATTTTCTTCTTTAAAAAATGACTATTTCTTCTTAACATTTTCCCTCTTGCGTTTTTTACATATTATGATCTAGGTCATTTAGTTTTATTTATTATATTTTCTTCAATTCTCCCTTTTTTCATAGTATTCTGTTTATTATTTTATTTCTGAATTTCTCTAGCACAATTTACTCATGGAACTAAAATATTCAAGTTTAAGACTTTTAAAATTGAACTTTTAAGGGAGAAAGTGAGGAAGTGGATTTCAATTATATATATACATAAATATTGTATATAATCATAATCGCTGTTGTGTATAGTTTCTCCAATCTGAATCAGTAAGACGAAATCACAATGAATATTTGCAGCAGAAAAAACTTTATAACCGGAGCCTTAAAATCGTGTAGACACCTTAGTCTTTTAAACAAATTATTACGCTATTTTATTATAGTTGCTGATTTTACATTCTATATTTTATATGACTATAAAAAACATATACCTATAAAATTGTTTATATTATAATAAATCAAAATCTACTGCTTTGAAACTAGATACTACTTCTTCGTGTAGGTTAGCATGTGTATAGTCAGTAGTATTATTGTAGGACGTAGGAATATCTAATATTATAATTTTATTATAAAATTAAAATCCATTGTTTAATCCAAAATCACAAATTTATTGTTGTAAAAATAATTAATATAGTCTGCATAATATATTCGTAATATTATGTTGTTATTTTATTAATAATGAAAAATCAATTTCATGTACAAAATACCGATAGAATATAAAAAACTTCTTATTTTATAACGAGAATAAAGCAACAATTTTATTGAAATATTCTACATTTCCCAATTTAATTCAATTCATTTATTAATTTTATATTTTTAATTCATCTCCTACTTAATTATACTCGTATGCTATAAGATAACTGATGTACCACCTGCTTTTTATTTAGCATATGTATAATAGGTAGTTTGTAGGTATAGTTATGTTTAGTATACATATATTGTATGTATACATTTAAATTTATGTATATATCTGTATAGTGTATGACTACTTTGTATAGTTTACTATTATGATTACCGGAGGGCAATTACTTATATTTTACTATATCTGTAAATACAATTTTACTAGTTAATTTTTTTATTTTCTCTTTTTTCCTGCCTACAATAATATCTTTGGGCATTATTCAGGAGTAAGGTAATACAAAAATAAATAAAAATTTGAAAAAATTAATGATTATTAGGTGTCCATTATTCACGGATGAAAACCTTGTTCATGTTACTGCTGTAGAAGCAGCTGCCAGATTGACAGTGAATAAATTGAAGGCAGAGAAACCGGAATTTGTAAAGAACATAGATATTGACAACATGTTGCCAACTCCAAGCAAATTTACAGAAGACCAAATTATACAAATAGAATTAGACTCTACAGATGTTAATACATTAGTTGCCAAAATAACTGGTGAAGCTGTCAAAGATATAAACAAATTGAAAGATATGAGTAAGTTTAACTTTTTAATAAAAATATAATATATGCTTGACTAATTTTATAATATATATATGTTTTTCCTCAGGGCCATTGGAACTAGAGAAAAAAGAGTAATAAGACATACTTAGATGATCCCACTTGATTAGATGTGATTTTGTGTAACATGTATTTTGTCATATATAAAATGTTTATATTAATATTCATTGGCTCAAATATGAAAAGTAATGTACCTTAACATTTGTGGTTGACTCAAGCTAAACATTATATAAAAAAAATCCAAATACAATTTTGGATTTTGTTTTCTTTAATTATTAAATTTTATTTCAATATCAAATAGTTTACAATTTGATTACCTATAGTATTTAGTTATTTTTGATACTTTATTGTCAATGTTCAATATGTTACTTAATGTATTATATTTTTTAATTTTCAGTTATTTTCAGTTGACAAGTTATAATTTTGTATAATATATATTTTGTCTCTTTAATATTTAATAGCTCCAATATTAAAAGTTAGGTATAAACCCTAATATTTTTGGTCGACCAAAACTAATGATTTTTATTGTAATATATATTTTTTTCATTTTAATTTGTATTGATCCATTGAATATAGTAAATAATAATTAAAAATATGTATTCATTTGTAAATATATATAATATTATACAACAAAATAAAAATAAAAAGTTACACTTATTTATTTACATAATATTATTAGTATTAATAGAATTATATTTATACATTTTAGACTCTCCTTAAACGTTTTATTTCTCCCTTATGCAATTTCCTAAATAAGTGAGTGTGGATCTGCCAACACTCTGATCATTAGAAGACGCGACTGCGACGCAAGAAACAGACAGTTTGTGCCAATAACCGTACTTGGCAATTGTGTTGTGCTGATTGCACATATAATATAGTAAAATAATGAATAGTGTATATTAGGGTGTCCGTTAATTTACAAATATTTTCGGACTAACTTCGTAAGCCCCTAAATTTTTTCCTTTTTATAAAGGAATAATTATCCTGAAATTTGGTGATGATTACTCACCCCTTTCCCTTGCCGCCGAAGGGTTGAAAATTGACCAAAGAGGGTAGTTTTATAGTTTTTCGAGTTTAATTCAAAAACTATGTCACTTATCATAAAAATTAATAGATTCTTAATTGTAGATATTAATATTT
>JAIPRL010005169.1:0-33666 GCA_025469235.1 Pemphigus obesinymphae
AGCATTTATTTATATTATTTGCATGTCCAAAGGATGCACTAAAAAAAATCAAATGTCAAACTTTAAAAACGCTCTCCTGAAAAATGTATAAATCTGACATAGAACTTTTTTGTTCTCACCCCACGATATGTGTCTTGTAATAACATAGTAAATAAATGTATCTGTGTTCCACCGACCAGTTATTGTTTGCGTATTGTCTCTTTACCCACATTAAAAAAGTGAATGTTGGACATTTTCCTTCCGTTGGTAACACATTTTTCCTTCACAAAAAAAAAAAAACCAAATAGGTATATATATATATAATTCAAAGAATACCATAAACAAATAATTTATATGATAGGTATATCTAATCATTAAAAAATTTTTTTTTTGAATAAATGTAAATTGTTAAAACGTATAATTAATGTCGTGAACAAAAAAAATAAAATGATTACGTTTTAATTAAATATTGTGTAATACATTTATTATAATTAATATAATACTATTAACTGTGAAAATATTATATTAGTAATATAATATAATATATAATACTCTGTAACAAAACTTTATATTCTTAATCTTATCAAACAACTTTTGGCGTTATTCCGTGTCGTACGTACGATGCGAACGGATTGTCCAAATACGAAAGAGCTTACAGAGGTATAAAATGTAAATGAGTAAATGCGAATTCGTTCGTGGCGCTAAACGCGTAATAATGGTTTTATTGAACGTAAATAAACAATAAATAAATAACATGAAATATATAATTGACGTCGATGTAACGACGGAGAGGCGTTCGGAAAGACGCGTGGCGCAAACGGAATGTCGGACGCGACAGTCGCAAGACATCGACGTTGACGGGTTGGTACAAGGAACATATATAAAAATAATTTAGCTTACAAAATGCGAAAAACGGTAATGCTGCAGGTGGTGAATGCTCGCCGTATCACCACAAACTCGTTGATAAATGATAAGAACTGAATGAAACACATATTATAATTCAGATACAGTTTGTGTAACACACCACCGTGACAGAAAGAGTCGGAAATATCCACCCAATTTTTTGAACGGGCGGAAAATGTTCGCCTTACCGCTCAAATTCTGGGGGGGGGGGAAGTCGCGGGTAGGAGAGAATTGTCCGTTTCTTACTCAAAAAAAGTATGCATCGTTTGCGTATTTCAAATACTTATTTTGTAGAAAATAGAAGAAGAAGAAACCATTGTTATTATTTTTGTTATTCTAATAAAAAAAAAAACTAAATTAAATTTTTTGAGCTCGATAAACTTCATTCTCTTGAACTTGTTGATCCTTATACGATGGACCGGCCGTGCGTCTACAGACACGTTCTAAAGAAACTTAGAACCTTAACTACGTATTTAATTGAACAATGCAAAAACGATGTACAAAAAAAAGTCAACATAAACAATAGTGATATAACAATAATAATATCATACAACAATATCTACTGTCGCCGTTCCTTTTTTCAACAGCACAAATAATAATATTATTAAAAATCGTTTTTATCTTATTATTTAATTAATACATTTTTTTTATTACATGAATAAAAGTTCAACTATATTATTATTACTTAGCGATATACGAGTAAGCCGTAGTCATATGTATTTATTTACTAAGGAAAAATACCGTAAATAAATTTATAGTACAAATTTTAACAGGAAATATTTTCCAAAAAAATTTGTTAGTGCTCCAACAATATCCAACAAATCGAGTTCTATAGTTTAAGCACATAAAAAAACCACCAACAAATTTATTGAATAAGTTAAATTGGTGACTACTAATGTACACAAGGGTGTTAATTGCTCGTGTTATGGATATACAATTCAGAAATCATATTTTAGTAACATATATTTATTTAAAAGCCGATTTTTCTCCAGGTTTGTGAACAAGTGTACATTATGATAATCTACAAATTTCCTTTAAAGCAGACACATAACGATCAGTTTTATTTTATTCATGTAATTATTGAAATAAAATTACATTTTATGTTATACGGACAGTCCAAAGACTGTAAAAGTGGGAAAATGTGCACAGAAAAGTTTGCCATATTATCGAGGCACCTAAAATGTGTGTACACAAACCGGCAAAATCTCGATAACTCCATTATTTTATTTTATAGTCCATACTCTGATGATCAGAGTACAGTATGTAAAGTAAAGTACAATATATTTTATGGTTATAATGAACAAAATTATTGTTGGCTTATTGACTACACGAAATATGTTTTTTTTTTAATAGTGAACATATTTTAGGATCCCGATATGGTCCATTTTGATATCACCATATTAATAGCATTATAATTAGTATTATTACGTTATGTACCTCACAGTTCTTCCACTCATAACCATCAGTTTACAATAAATGATTCGCAATCACAATTATTGTAATATTCACTGTATTACAATGTAATATACGTTTGGCGAATATAAGTATAATTGTTAATATTATAATATATTACGATTGAAATATTTTTGAAATTAAATACAGTAATATATCTACTTAATATTTTTTATGATTTACATTAATTTTATATAGACCAATATATATTCCAAACCGTGGACTAAAAATCAAATCAATACATCGATTTGTAAAAATGTTGTTAGCTCTATTTTGAGATTGAAATTTAGACGAATAATAATTATTCATAGTAATATACAGGTGATTGAACAAAAAGTACAGTACATTGTGTTTTCTCATTTTTACAAATTTAAGATAGAGTATACCTTCTTGTTTTTCTTTTTTTTTTGAGTCATTACATATGCCATTGCATAATAGCCTTTCATTAATTTATTGATTTTGAGTTTTTACTTAAATAAATATCTCGAAAAATGTATAACTTTGAAATTTTTCTTTCTAAAATTTAGTTTTGCTACTGATCAAAGTATGGAAAATTTTAGACATTTAGCATATTATGTAGATACTTACTTTCCTTCTTTTGTTAGCACATATACATACACCTATATAATATAAGTGTGAAATAATTAATATTTTTTATCAGTTTTTTTTTTTTTTTAAAACTATTATCGCAAAGCATCATAAAACTCTTCATATGTCTTGTTTCTCGTATCTATACTATTAAATTTATTTGAAATGATATAAAAAATAATGCTTTATATTCATGTAGGTATAGAAATAATAATATAACAAACTATAAAAGCTAAAGTATTCATGTATTAATTAAAGAGTTAATATAATGATGCAGTTGTCTATATAGTTGTCACTTAAAGACGAATGGTACTTTTTAATGATTAATGTATCCATATGTCTTTTTCAATATTATTTAAAAATGCCAACAAAATAAAAATGAATAATTATATAACAAAATATATAAACACACTATTATATTATCAATTAAACATATATATATATAATATATATTATATATGTATTAACATAAAAACGTGCCTATACTTTAAAATATAACTTTTAACAATTACATTCGAGAATGTTAATAAATATAAATGATATTATACACATAATATTTAAATAAAAACAATTAATTTTTTCGAATTAATCAATAAAACGATTTCTTTTTCAATTACTACAAATGTGTATAATTCACACTATAATATATTATACCAAACTGTAATTATATTACCGATTTTTATACATTTGTATACATTTTAGCGGTATCATAATATTATATATCTTATTGTTTCATATTTTCAAAGTAAAATTTTAAAATGTATATTATACTGTGCAAACAAGCGTCAAAGCAACATGGAGGATAATAATTGGCTGTACGAGAAATGGCTAATTAAATACTGAATAACTTTTTCAAGTTTGATTTGATGTTTTAAAAATGTCTCTTTGTCTTAAAATTTAATTTAAATAGCAAAATGTAACGTTGCCACTAAAAGGGATATACATAAGATACATGTATTATTTAATACTCGTTATAACTTATTTATAATATAATATAAAAACATAATTATTATATACAGAATTTCTTCGGTTTTAAAGGTTATACATTCATAATTTATTTGTAAAATTCGTGTTTAATAATATTCATCGCATAATATATTATGTAGTTCTTAATTAATTATATAGTAAATAATTATTTTATTTTTTAACATATACACACTAAGTAAAATCTTTTAAAAGATTTAAAAAAAAACGTGAATAAATAATAGTTATAATGAACGTAGATGACTTTATTCTACTTTTGGGAAAATATATCATTTGTTTTAATTTTATTTCTGTTATATTATATGCGTTGATATTTATTTAATAATTTTGTATTTCCTTCGGTGTGTTTTTGTATTTTTTAATTTTTTTTTTTTTTACAACTTAAATTCTTATTTACATGCAAATAATGTGTAAAACAAAATTGCTAAAAGACAGTGTTTCACATTTTGACTATCTGAACACGTTCTGAAATGCGACTGAAGTAATGATGATCATGGATGTACACTTGCTGGTACACGTCAGCCGACATCCGAAACTCGGAGAAGTCACTGAAAATAGAAGCAAAACACACACGTCAATGATTATAATTTTATTTAAAAAAATAACACACGCACAAAAACACAAATATTTCCCCCTGGATTAATGTTTTTATTTGATATATTATTGTCAAAGTAAATATTACATGTTGTCATTAAAAACTAAAACATCATATTGTTTTTCAAACGAATAATAATTATTCATTGAAAAAGTAATACACGCTTGTTTTTTACATATAATATTTATTTATTTTGAAAGACATTTTTTTTCGAATTTTCAATTTTCGTTTGGCTATCGAATATAGTAATGTATAGTTTAAGTCTATTTTCAAATAATCAATATATATATATATATATATATATATGTATTATATTTTTGTTGGTGTAACCATTTTTTATTATTAAAATAAATCAATTGTATGTATAGGTAGTAGATTCGCATACCCATGTACGCATAACTTCGGTGTTACCTCACCGCAACCTATTGAAACACTCAATTTATTATTTATATATATTTAATACAATAATATAATAATAATATTAGTTGTCCCCGATATGGGACAAACGAGACTAAATTCATTTTTTATTCCAAAATGATATATCCTGTGTGAAAATGAATGTTATATTTTTGTAATTGTATAATTACTTTTGCAGATCAGAATATATTGTCTGATGTTTTCAAAACGCAGTTCATTAGTTTGTATAATTTTTGGGTTAAAACGAATTCATAGGGAAATATGTATTTTGTGTTTAAGTGATAAAAAAAAATAGTAAAAACCGGATATAATCTGAAGTCGTTCATATTGACACTATCCAGTGTTTAATAATATTGTATTTTTTTCATTTTTTATCAAAATAACATTATTGTGTTTGGATAATATTACTAAGTAGATACTAATTGTGATTTTTCAACTGTTTAAATATACAAATGATAACTGTTAGTTTCTAAGACAAACTATAAGAGTATATTGAGATATAATATACAATGTATGTTTTATTTAAAAACAATTGATATGACTGAAAATTCTAGAACCTCTAGAAAGTGATTACTATAGACATTATATTCATTTTAAAACTGTAAACGATATACTATAAATTAATCAACCCCTAAATTATCTATAGTGATACATAATATGTTCTTACATTAGTGTCAATATTATTTTTAACTACAATAAAATAAAAATGCATGCGAAACCCTTGAAAATCATATAATATAATGTGATTGAATGATAACTCTCGTTACTATATTTTTATACTATATTTTCTCAATATTACTATTATTCTACTAAAAAAAAAAAGTGTAGCGGATAAAGTACAACACTCAAATTATATAGTGAACACGACTTATGGTTGAAATTCAAATTGAAAATCTAGGAAAACTAGTGTATTACAAAATAATGTTAAATTTAGTATTTTTTTAATAAGAACATGGCATAAAATTTCTATAGAACGATTTGATGTAAATTGGATTTTTAATATGTTTTCAATTTAATATTTTGTTATTATGTTATAGGCTGAAAACAAACGATTCCAGTATAAAACTTAACATCGAGGTACAAGGTTCGTATATAATCACTTTAGTGTTTGTATTATTTAAAAGATTTTTTTAATTTTCAGGCTTTACAAAGGTATTATTATTTATGTATAAACTAATTTAATAGATGCGGAACACGGAAGTCATCACTCAGCACCGTGATAAAGAAGTAATAAAAGAAAGGTAAACATTGTTAAAAAAAAAAAAAATTATAGTCACAAAATAAAATACAATGTATACCAATATTTATTTATAATAAATTACACCCGTAGGTTGTGTACATAATACACACTAGTGGTTATGTTTAATTGTAATAATTGCTGCTATTTTAGATCTTGAGTATTGCGAGAAAAATCTATTGGTTATATAACAATGTTAATTTATTTTTCTTGGAACGATTTTAGGACAAAATGAGTCGACTGAGAATTTGATGTAAATTGTTTATTTGATATCAAAATTGTTCTATATATGATACTTTCCAAAAGTAATTTTTTGGTTTCCTCCGAAAGGGTATCAAGGGTTAAGGAGCCTATCATTTAAAACGGTAAATCATTATAAATTTATAAACATTGTTAAAATAACAAAATATAATTAGTAGTTACTATTTATTAGTAAAATCATAAATAGGATGAAATCATAAAAAATCTTTTTTTTTTACAGTTACAGTGATGTATAACCAAGCTCAGAACAAAATGTATTTATTTATTTTTATAGATTTTAATGATTTTCATTACTTTTTAATTTAATAAAACCACATAATTCAACCCGACGAGCAATTTTATCCTCAATTCGCCCTTTTTTGTAATATAATTTTAATATATAAAACCATATTCGCATAGATATATAGAATTAGATTACTTGAGCTCAGACCCAACTAATTCTAAATTACCAATTTCAAAATATTATTTTTTATATCAAATTATTTAATTTTATATATACTATATTTTGAAACTAGAATGAACTAATTCGCATGACTATAAAATGGGTTACAGATTTACAGGTATTACAATTTTTCTAAATTTCTATTAAATTTTGAAAATTTAAAATTATAAAATCCTATCCTGAACAATTAAAAATACCATTTTATAATATTTTAGTTCTGAATCTGAAACTAATTATAATGAAGTTTTATTGTTTTTGGTTTCCTTATTGTCCAACTATTTTTTAATTGTAATATTAATAATAAAACAAGAAAAAAATATTTACATAGTTGGTGCTCTCATCATAAATCATTTTTAGTTTTATTAAAATATGCCATAAATGGTAATATAAAAAAATATTTTTAAAATAGTATTTAAATTGTGATTTAAGTATTTATTCAAAAGTATATTTAGATACAAATTATACTTTCCATGTACTTACTTAAGCTTCTAAATCACGAAATTTTTAATACTTAATATAATTTACTTTACACATTGAAAATTATTTAGTATTGCGGACTGAGTATAAAAAGGTTCCACTTCGTGTTTTAAAAATGGTTTAGTATGAGTGTTTGTTATTAAGATTTATATAACGTGTTTATAATTTTTTTCACATTTCATATTGAAACCAAATCAACATTAAATGTTAGATAATATTTTTTCTATTTAAGTAGTATCGGTTATTAGTAAATATTTGTAACCACCAATTCGTTATCCACAATTTAAATAAACAAAAAAAAAAAAAAGAAAAGTAATTACGAAACAGTTCCATCATAATATCTTTTCATATTAATTATACCAATAAAAGTATAATTGATGTAAGATAGAATAAATATACAATATATATGGTTTAAACAGTATATATGTATTTAAATAATTAAATATATTTTAATAGTTATAGTGAATTTGAAGTTCATAATTTGTTCAAAAACTCTGATAGGTTACTAAAATAGTCGGGTATATTATACTCACGTATTATAAACCAACGTATATATTATGCAAAAACTTCTAAATGGAGTTAATTTACTGGAGAATAAATCACAATCACATTTTACATTAAAAACTTTTTAATCTTTTAAAGAAAAAGTGTGAACTTTTTTTTTAAAACGATTAAAATATAAATATATAGGTAGGTATGTTATTATAAAATGTATAAATCACATTATTATAGTAATATACTGGAAAATAAATATACTAATAGCAATATGTTAACTATAATAGAGATTACGAAGTTACAAAAAAAAAAAAACATTAATAATATTATTACAAAAAATGTTACAATAAGATTTTCGTATTTTTCTAATAGTAATGAATATACTATATTACGATAGGTATAAATACTAATTTAAAGTAAATTTGTATATACTAAAGACATTTAAACTTTTTTAATAGCGTCGATAACTTAAGAATATATTCAATGACTGCATAATTGTTTGTGCATTTTACAATTTTATGAAATGTGTATAAATATTACTACAGTTTTGATAAAACCAAAAACAGTATTTGATCATCATAAAAAGTTATATAAATACCTATGAAATATCGTATAATTTAAAACTAGTAAAATGTCTTCGTAGTTTGATTTATTAAAACGCAGTAAATGAAATAAAATAATACGATGAACTATCGTATTATAATAAACTTAGTTTAAGAATTCGGTAAGTTGTGGACTACTTTACTAGTTATATATGTTTAAATTGTCTTGTACAACGAGGTTAGTAATAAAAAAACTTTATATTCTGCTATTGTCTTAGCGGAAATCGATGAGTGGTAATAATTGTTCCTCCTCAATTCTCCGATAGCTTCTTAGTAGTCATTATCATTTATTTCGTCAAGTAGTGGGTTAATAAGATGTATTGGATTTATATAACATAATTTTATTGATAATTCTTTCAAAACTATTTTTTAATAATTAATCTATGTGGTGTTTACTTCCCCCTTTATTTCTATCTTGATTTATATAAAACTCATCTAACCTCATTGGATTTTATATTACAACAATATTCATCCTACTCTTATTTCCTGTGGTGACTACATACAATCTTCCTTTTATTTCATAGACTAATGATAATTATGGCCTATGTTATTCATCTACTTCTCTATAACAACTCCTCCGAGTTTCTAAAACTTTCTATTTTTATGGTTTCTTTCAAAATAATAATAACTCTTGATTTAATATTTACTAACTAAAAATCGGTTTCTGTTAATCTAGTCCCCGATTCTGCCATCATTCCTGACGTCTATTATTCTCTCTAATATTATTGTCTTGATCTTCCCATTAAATCTCTATCAAATATAGTTACTCCATCTTTCTTTACCTTCTCCAAAACTCATTACCCCCATGTAATTAATTTAAGTTCCTTAATTTTATAAATTATGAACTTACTATCCTCCCTCTCAATACGAATGATGCAATGAATATATTCCTCGATGCCTTGCACTCTTCCATTCTTTCTTTTGTACCTAAAACATTTGTCCATCTGTTATCCTACCTGCCTTGATCCAACTCAGAACTCAAAAAACTCGTATCCTTGAAAAATCGAGCTCATGCCAAATTCAAAATAACTCACTCCGTATCTGACTATTAATCTTTTTCTCTCTCCCGTGCTTGTTACAAGTTTCTATCTAAACTTCATTGCTGCAATTTTATTTCTCACATCAAATCATCTGTCTTGCATAACTCTCGCTCTTTCTAGTATTTTGTACGAAAAATCCGCTCTTCATATTCCTTACCAACTCATGTTGAACTTGATGGTATTTCTGTATCTTCCCCTAGTGATATAGCTAATCTTTTCCCCAATTACTTTTCTTCTATCTACTCTTCTCTCTTCAAACCTTTATCTTCCCCTACGAATATCCTTCCCCCTTACTCCTTCTTACCTTCTAGTTTACAATCGACGACGAATTATATTATGAAACATCTATCATTTTTATAGGTATACATTATATAATTATTCAACATTTGATATACTTAACTTATAAAAAGAAACATAATTATGTTATAGGTATATAAATATACCTATGTATTATGTATTAGATATTTAAGTAAATTAATGTAATCAATAAAATCAACAAACTAATTACTTTTTGGTGCAATAGTAATAGATACAAAAATGAATGAATGAATATTATATATGTCTAATATGTAAAGAAAAAAGAAAATAAGTCCACACAACTATTAAAAATGTAATAAGAAATAATTCAATACCTTCAAATATATTACTGCATTATCAGATAATTTATATCAATTATTAAGTGTTCTAATCAGTGGCGCACACGGAGAAGTACAGGGGTGTCGATCGACACATATATAACAATAGGTGGTGGGTGGTAGACTAATATTATTCCAATATTTTGTTGATAAACTCTAATATAATCTATTATGGACGATATTTAACTAAAGTAAAATTGATTATATAAAAATGTTTTGGGTGCATTTAATAGGTGGTGGGTGTTTTGTAAATGTGGACAGATACCTCTTGCAGAAAATGAGTGTGCGCCACTGGTTCTTATAACATAGGAAGGTAATTTAAATATTTTGTTAAAGACTGGCTTAGCTAAAACTTTTCTAAGTCGATGTAACAATATATGTAATAAGATGTACTTAGTACCTACTCATGTAGTTTTTGACAATATATATTTATATATTGGCCGTAGATAAGAGATGGATGATTTTAAAACTGAAGCCTTATTTGATATGAATTAAATATTTGAAATTTTGTTGGCACTTCTAATGTGTATTACATAAAATATAAAACAATAAAATTTAATATTAATAAGCCATTTAATTTCAAAAACATTAACAAATAACATTACAGTACCTACACAATTGCAGTCAACTATCAGTAACTTGAACCTTGATAACTCGAAATTCTCGATATCTTGAATAAATAAAATTCCCTTTTAAATAACAATAACATTTAATATTAAAATAGTCTTGTCAACTCAAAAATTAATTGGACAAGATTTTGATATCTCGAATTTTCTTATCCAAATTTAGTGATTATAACTACGATGAATGAGATTAATTTGACAAAGACAATAAATCTGAATGAAACTTTTAAATTATGCGCCATTATTGATAAAAAATTGGATATTTGTAGAGAAGGGTCTGAAGAAGTCGACGACCCGCAAATAGAACCCTGCACCATTACAAGTAAAGAATCGACACTTGCTTTACAAAAAATTACGTAAATATATTGAAAAAAATGAAGGTATGGAAAATTCATTTAAAACACTCGATTATTTAAAAAATATAATTAAAAACATTGTTTTAAATAAACATAAACAATTAACCTTATTAAACCAATTCTTTAAAATAATATGTTATATGTATAATATGTAAGTAGGTATGTATATTTTTTTATTTTTTAATGTAAACTTTTTTTAGGTTTTGATAATTTGAGATTTATAATTATTAATAAGTCGATCTGTCCCCCCCCCCCTGTGAACTTTGATTTACCAAGAGGCGACTGTATTTAAATGAATACAGCAGAATCTGTACACTACTAATATTACTTAATTATTCTATCCGTAATAATCGCAGCGGTAGGGGACAATTGAATAAAAACCGATAAGCGTATTTTGGGAACTAGATCGCATTTAGGTACTGTAAGTGTACTACACTAACTATCACACAACACATCATCAAACAACCTGTAAGTACTTACTGTTCAAACTATCACTCCGAAATAGGTACTTAGTTGGCCAACTTTACTTAGCATAAATTATTGGTTATAGTCAATAAAATATAAGTTATACTATCTGATTATGTATTATGGGTAGGTATAACGTTTATTTTGAGTAAAGTGTCTAATATACTGTATTACAATATAGCACAAAATTACAAAAGCATATTTTGTTCCAGCTTGTCTTTAAAAAAAAATATGAAAAATCAACAATTTCATAGGTGCAAAGTTACTATAGAACGTGAGCTAAACGCGCGTGAATTAAAAAAAAATAAAAAGATAAAAATATTTTTTTCCCGTCGATATTTTAGATTTAGTTCAAGTAATGCGATTAACGTAACGTACAACTTTGTCAGGTCTTTAAAATCGTATTTTATCAACTATTTGGATTTAAATATCTCAAAATTGATAATTTTGTTGGAAAAATGTACATGACTATATAGAAAAAAAAAATCAATTTTCGAAAGTTTTTGAATAAGGTAAGGTATATTTAACGCTGTATACAATTTTCAGGTATTAAAACCAAAAATTAACCCTTTTAGGATTTAGAAACTTTGAAACCTAAAATGTCTATTAATTGTTCAAAATTACAAAAATTTTAAAATTAAATTTTATTACTAAATTAAATGTTCGATGTAAATTTCAAGATTTTAAAATAATTATTTTCGAAATTACGAAAAAATTAAAAATCTCGATTTGACAAAATCGTATTTTGCCGTTTTTTATAATTTTTTGGTAGTTTTCTTTTACGCATTAAAAAACTATTAAGAAAATCAAAAAATGACCTCTCTAAAGTACCAAATAGATATAATTTTCAGTCGCTGGTAACCGGGTATTATATAAAAGATTGTAGCACTCTTTCTATTAGTAAATTTGTTAACAGCGAAAAAAAAATATATATACATCATTGTAAAATCACTAGATCTCTCGCTACGCTCAAAATCTAAAATTAATTTGGCTCTCCTAAACATTATATTTTTCAATTTGAGTCATTTCTGATCGTATGTTATAATATAATGTGAGATTTGAATTGCTATTTATTTTCTATACAATTCTATGTGCATACATAAATCTGCGCAAATCTTTTGGGATTTTATTTTCAAGTATTAACAGACATTGTACTTTTCGTACTTATGGTTCGTTTTCACAGTATATAGATATCCCCCTCCCAGGAACCTCGGTTGTAGGATATTTTATACTATTATATATTTTAACTATACAGGTCCAAAAAAGTCAGGGCCAGAGGGGGCTACAAGGGCTAAAGCCTCCTCTTCTGAAATGTCATATTTTTTTTTATATATAGTTTTCCACTTATTTTTGGTTCAAAAAAAGAACAAATATTGTTTATTCACGCTATGAAAGTTATTATCACGAATAATACCATCACAGTTTATTAAATTATTTATAATTTATGACTATAATAGACAGAGAGTTTATTCACGTAGAGACCACAGAATACTAGTGATATATATATATATATATATTAAATATCAGTTAACGTTATGTGCACAGATTACCCGAAGGTAATCTATGGTATGTGGTTCATGCCAATAGTTTATCACATGTATAAAAATAAAAAGATTACAATATAATTTGCATAATACGGTGGCTACTATTTGAGCAATTTACCGACGGGCGACAATTAATAGAGTATTCGTAAAAAGCCTAAACTAGATACTAAAATGAAATGATACATTTTGATATTTTTTTCCTTTTTTTTTTTGAGGGGGGGGGGGTCAGATTACAGGAACTCCCCCGTAAACACGCCACGTGTAGCAAGAATATATTTTATTATTATTATTATATTTTGATAAGCGACTAAATTTTAAGTACTGTATTGTTAAATTTATTTATAACATATTATTATTTATTAATATATTTTGAAGCAAATGAATAAATATGATATATTTAAAAAAGAACCAATATAATTCAAATAATTTTGATTTAGCTGATATATTAAAGAATGTATGGACATTTTTGATAATTAGTACCGATCGATTTAACATATCAAGATTAAAACAATGAACTTGGTTGGAATTTTTGATATTGAGAAAGGCCAGTTTTTATATATTGTGTGTTTTTTTTTTTATAATAATTGTTATTTTAACAATATTATTATTTTCAGTGGTTAATTTTTTCTTTTCTACATAATAAAATTCTGTGTACTATACTGATTATGTAAAAACTAAAATTAAAAAAAAAAATACTGTACCTACAAACGAAAAAAATGTGTAGACCCCTTCCTCCGAAAAATAGTCCTGATTAGGTTACTGAATTAAGTACTTCTATATCGTATTTAACTTAGATTGAGATTGTTATTCACTCAACTTGGTTTTTCATAGAAAATTGGGGTATGTTTTTGAATTGAACTGAATGATCGAAGCGAGCAAGTGGCAAGCCGATTAATAGGGACTACCAAAATGAGTACACTTAAAACATATTTAAATTAAATGCATCTACTTATAAAAATTTACCATTTATTTTAATTAATCTAATTAATAATTATACAAATTGTATGTTTTATATTTTAATTATATAGGTGGAAAATGTCCGGAGGAGGGACATGTCTCTAATTCGTACTTATAGATCCAAATATAATTCACAAAACCCGTGTGATCTCCTTATTCACCTCATAACAATGTGCACTATTAGACCAAATTGGGGCACAGTTCCTACATAGCATTAGGACATAAAAAAATTAAAAAAAAGCATTGTGGTATCATGTTGAACATAATTTATAAGCAAATATTTTAAATTTAATATTTTAGACATGTGTTGAAAATATGTTTACTAAAATAATAAAAATAACATGATTTAAATACACTGTGATATTATTTTTTGAAAAATATTGGGAAAACATATTTAAATATTTCAGATATGTGTTTTATTCATGTTCAAAATAATATTTAAAAAAAAAACGTAATTTAAAAATATTTTTTAATTTTTCTACAATATTATAACAACCTGTCTAAAATATGTAATTGCTATCATGGCTAATATGTAAAAAATATATATATAATACTTCTCTTCAAACATAAAATAAGCAAAAAAAAAAATAAAAATAATAATAAAAATAAGGTAATCATTTTTTTCCCCCATTTTGCTGACTACAATCCTAATAATTTATAGTTTGCCGACTTAAAATTCCAAAATATTTCCTAAACGTGAGTGAATAAGCAAAAAAAAAAAAAGGGGGGATCGACTTTTTCTACTATTTGACGACTGAACTTAAATTTGCCAACTGAACTTAATTTTGCCGACTGCTTTCCGAGTTGGTAGATGAAATACCCCCTCCCCCACCACGAGACGGCCCTGATACTAATGTCATCATTTGCGATGCGTGAACAAGTGGCTTTCTTTTGGAACACATTATATAATATACTCGTAACTAGTTATTACGTAATGATTTATTTTTGCATATGGAATATTAAAAAAAATATACTGTAATTACATAGTTTCTTTTTCATTTATTATTTTATTAAAAAGAAAATTAAAGAAACAATTGGATAAAGTGAAAAGAAACGTCAGTTATTCTGTGTGACAGGAGAATCCCAATTAGGTTAAGAGGACGCTACACCAATGATTTTCAGCAATAAAAACATGTTTACGCAAAACTGTTAAAATGAATTCTTAATATAATTTTGGTGTTAAAATACCTATTATTAAATTGATAGAATACACAATTTCATATAGGAGTGAATCTCATTTGGAATTTTTAATTAATTGCTTAAAAAAAAGTAAAAATATTAGCTTTTATAATTACAATAACTTTTTTATTAATTAATACATTAAAAACCCGAAATGACGATAACTCCTAAACGTTGTCTTTGTACTAAAAGTTTTTTTACTATGAAATTACTAGAAAAATCCATTTACACTTTTTCGTAAATATGTTTTTTTTAAATATATATCATGATTACAGAACAATAAAAAGTGGAAAGATACGGGACCAATTTTAAATTGTTGTATTTTTATATTTCTAAAACCTTTTTATTAAATTATAAAAAAAAATCAAAATCAAACAAATATATTTTTTTATTAATTTAAATATAGATATGTTTCAATACAATTTTTAATTGTAGCGTAATCACGAGATATTTGTTTAAAAAATATGTTTACTCATTTTTCATTTTTATAAATTTGAAAATATTGTAGAAAGATAAAATAAAAAATAAATTATAAAAAACAAAATTCTCTGGCGACTATTGCAACAGATTTTTGATATACATATACAAAAAAAAAATAAAAAATGATAATAGACTATTTTTATTGAAAATTAAAATATTTATTTAAAATTGTCGGTGTGGCGTCCTCATATGGATCGAAGTGTTGGACAGTGTATAGAATGATCAGAGTATGAGTGTAGCAGAGATGAGGATGTTAAGATGGATGCGTGAAGTGACTAGAGAAAGCAAAATAAGAAATTAATATATAACTGGTATAATAAGAGTGGCCTTAATAGTGAGAACAATTGGTTAGAATAGAATGAGATGGCTAGGGTATGCTTTAAGAAAGGAAGAGAAAGAATCAGTAAGAGTAGTTAAGACAATTTTTGTTAAAAGAAAGGGGGAAATAGGAAGACCAAAAAAGAGGTGGGGGGATGTAATAGAGAGTGATATGGGATGGACGGGTGTAAGTGAGGGGGTTGTGGGAGATCGAGTACTATGTAAGTTGAGGACTAGGATGATCAACACTAAATATTGGCGAGAGAGTGCAAAGAAGAAGAAGAAAATGAAGATTTTATTATTATTATTTATTACTAATTATTATTTTATAAAAATAATAATTATAATATATTATCTTTATCATTGTTTATGTTTTATTCAAAGAAAACTGATTTAACCAGTGAAATATTAAAAAAAAATTACCACCGTATACGCCTGTTTAGTACATTCAGTATAGTTTCTATCTCATGGATTGTGATTTTTAGAATTTATCTATATTATAAAATTATAAACATTTTAATAATTAGAATGTTTGAAATAGTTAGTGTAATTTTATTTAAGTTAAAAGTATTATTATTTTCAATTTAAAATTTCAACATTTTAATTGTTTATTTATTACACATTTTAGATATTAATATATAGATAATATTTCGAAAAATAATATATAATTATCAGCCATAATATTGTAATGACGAAATATAAATTTTTTCAATTCTTTTATTTTCGTATTTCTAAATACGAGTAAATTTAAAGTAAAATTTCCTATGAAAACTGTAAGTACATATTATCTGTATGGGTTTTAAAGTTTATAATGTATCTTGAATAACATACTCTACAAAATTATTTCTATACATACGAAATATTATGGTAAAAAATTATTAATTATATAATGAATAATATGAAGTGTTTGAAATTGTAAATACCCAATCTGTTACTTGTTCTTATTTAATACGATCTGTCCATATTTACAACAAATTAAATAAATTACTTTAAAACGGCGTTTTTTCCAAAACATTTAATTATTAATATATTATTTTGTTATAGTATAAGAACACTTTTATAGCTCTGAAAATACTTATTTTATAATTAAATAACTTATTTATATACCTAATATTAACTTCACTCGGGATTATTTTTAAAATACAATGATTTATCGTTGTTTTTAAATCCAAAAACAATATTAGGTACCTACTGCACCAATGTCTGAGGACCAAACTTTACTTACAACTCAATCTAACCATCTTCACCTAAATCAGAATAATTTTTTTAATTGTTAAAAATAACTGATAATTCACTAATATAACATTAAATACAAAAGACCATTACCATTAGTGTTTAAAGACTAAAATATTTCACAGAATCGTAAAATTTATTTTTTGTTATTTTCCAATTCGTTGACCCCCAATTTTTTGTCAACAAAACACGAATTAATCATTTTTGAAAAATTCTCCAATTCGCCCACAATGAAAATATTAAAATTGTTCTTGAAATACCTATTACAATATTTATATGTTTATTTTGTATACCTATTAAGTCTTTCGGGCACGGTGGGATACCATATATCCCACCTAAAATATCACGTTTGCGGCACGGTGGTACGAAATATAACCCACCTTTTAAAATAATTTTTCTGAACAACACAATTGAATTTGTTAACAATATTTGACATAAATAGTTTTAATAGCCTTTTGTGTAGGTTGTTATCGCAAAACAAACCAGGAAATCAATTATTTCGTAATTTTATATACCGTTTACCCGATTGTTGTTGTTTTTTATTTTTTTTTACGACCCGCTACTTATTTATTTTTGTTTTTCATATGTCTTTGTATTAAATCTATAAATACGAATTATATTATTACACATGATAAACAATATTGCACTGTATCGTTCAATGCAATCCAAATTATTTTATCGAGAGCGGTTCATATGTGGAACGATATACAAATTAAGGATCCAATTTATAACCCATCGTACAGGAAATGAGTAAACACTAAACATTTTTTTTTTTATACTATAACCAAAATTTTTACCAGAAGGAGTACTCTGATTTTAACAAATAGCACTTTTTCTGATAGAAAATTACATCTAGTTATTACTTTTAAAAAGGTAAATTTTCGATTTTCTCAATAGTTTTTTGAACACAGTGGGAAAAACTGCCGAAAAATTACCAAAAATCGTGAATAGTTATTTCTCTGTAATTTCGAAAATAATCATCGTGAAATTTTCAAAAAAAAAGTATATCTTTGTACTGCTAAACTACAAAAAATGTTTCATAAAGTTTCATTCAATTTTAGGCTATTTAAAGCTATTTTTATATTTTGAGGTAATTAATTCATAAAAGAGTTAATATTTAGGTTTTTGACTTGAAAATTAACCACAATGTCAGTCATATTGTTTAAATATATAAAAAAATTTTGAAAATTTAACAACAGGAATTTAATTAATAGTCATTTTAATACTTTTTACGAGATTGCATATATTACTTAGGTACATCAATCAATATCGAATATAGTTTTTTCTCCGTAATTTTGAAAATAATCATTGTATAGTCTTAAAATTTTGAAAAAAAATATATCTGTGTATTACACAATTAAAAAAAAAGTTGACATTTTTATTTCAGTTTTGGGTGGTTTATACTTATTTTTAGATTTTGAGGTAATTAGTCTAGAAATCTTGTATCCAAAACATTGGTTGAAAAAGGAACTTTTAAAAATATTTCAAAAATAAGTCCAGTTCAATTAAAAAAAAAATAAACCATATGTACCAAATGATATTCGTCATGAAGAAGCTTCCCACCAACCACAAAGAGGTACAAGAAGACGATTGCCAGATGCAGCACAAAAAAAATAACGAGTTTCGCACTGATAGGTTGTCCTCCATATGCAAAGTTCCATTGTGTTTGGGAAAAGGTAGAAATTGCTTTACACTGTATCACAATACACAAGAATGGTAATACTATTATAAAACGTAAGCACCTATATACAAGTTCATTAATAATTGTTTTAGTAAAAAAAATTTTATATTATTTTTATTTTATTCGTAACCCCAATATATATCATAATGTTTAATATATAGCACATGCTGCACGGTGGGACATATGTCATCCCACGTATCATTACTTTAAAAAAAAAAAATTTTAATTTTTCATTCAATTCAATGTAGTTTTAACTACTATAACAATATTTGATTTTTGCCCATAAATCAAATTTTTTCTAAAAAAAAATGGTATCCATGCATCACAGGTAGAACAATTTATCAGACCCCTGTACTAAAAAGAGTTAATCACCCAATAATTATTCAGTGCATCTTATTCTAATTTAAATTCTGTTTATTTTTCTTAATAATTGTTATTACTCATAATACACATATTCGTGTGAAGTTATGTTTTTTTTTCTAAGTTTAAAAATCGAAGTCTTGTATAAAATGCTGTTGATAGATGTATTGAATTATAATGTTTTAAATACATATGAATTACACTTATATTAATTGTTTAGCTATTATAAAGAGTCTTATATTATTTTATATAAAAACCATAAAATGAACATAAATAATAATAATGATAAACATACGTGAGGGCCACGTCAACTCAATAGTAACGGTGGATTGAGTCTATACGCTTTTTCTGGCTATTTATTAACAGAAAGTAAAAAATCCTAACATTTAAATATATTCTTATATCTTATAATAAGCTCTAAAATTTATCGAAAGAATAATTTTTACAAAAATCAAATTATATTCTTCTCATTATTTTGTTTTATTGGTCACCATATTAAATCATATAACTAAACTATTATAAATTACCAATTTGTTTATTTACCTACTTAAAATTGATTTTATTTTATTTTTTTATTTCAATATATTGTATTTTATGAGATTTAAAACTAATCACTATAACTATCATCTGGTATATAATTTTAAAAGTTTATATTTTAGTGCAAAAAGTTAAAATACGACGTTAGATGTAATTCAATATAAATACTTACCTCCTAACAGTAGTCATTCAACTCGTTTTGTTTTTTTATTATATACCTACCTACAGCTTATTTCAAAAATACGTACATATTCGAATTTACTTTTAAACGAATATCTACGTAGGTGGATATACACTAAACGTCTATTAAATAAAAAAAAGAAGTACAAACGTATCCTTTATAATTTTAAGAATTAAACACATTTATCTGTAATTCAATTATGTACTTGAAATGTAATAATATTATAATATTATGCAGCCAAGTGTTTTATGTTAAAAAATACTATATTAAATCAATGGTGGATTAATTAAATACCAAAGTAAGTATTAATTATTGAATTTCTAAAATACTAAGTAATTAAGTGCCGAAGAGTGATTTTACAATTTATCTACGTAGTAAAATTTTATAGTAAATTAATATAATTACTAAACTATACGAATTTTTTTACGTAATTAATAGGTAAATGAAAGTTATAATGAATTTATATATATATTATAATTTTGTCTGTAAAATCAACGAATATACAATGAATATTGTCTTGTATGACTTCCATTTTGATTATGCATACTATTAAAATTAATGATGGTCCGTCATTCAATATAATGAATACTCAGTATAGTGTTTGACACAAGAGAATACGGTCTAATTAACCGAATGAAACCCATTAACTTGAATTTAGAATATACGCCTAAAAGCAATAGGTGCAGTACACAAACAAAAATAGACTGAAAATGTTGAAGTTTATAATTTCATATCAAATAAATTATTTTTTATCTGTAATGATTTTGAAATTCAAATAAATGAATTGTTTTATTTTTTCAACATTTTGAGAGAGCCATATTTTTTTAACTGCGTCGAGTGCTATTTAAGATAAAAAAAAACCTCACTCAAAGAGACTGCGTCTTTCCTATCATTGAAACATTTAGATCTAACGTGATATACAAAAAAAAAAATTATAATTATGGAATAAAATCTTCAGTGTTGCTGAATTCCATTCATATTTTATTTGTTATCATTACACATTGAAGAATACCTGATAAACATAGAAGTAAGTACCTTATCTATATGATGTAATAGGTCTAAAAAAAACAGGATATTATAATTATCTGATAATAAATTAGCATATGTATGTCAGAATAATCCGGTCGAAAATTCAATTCCCTTACATACATTTTATGTTGCGGAGAATTTTTGTTTACCTACATTTCTTTATCCCAGTTTTGGCTAGAAGATAATTTAAAAAACAATAGTGTGTTTATTATAAGAAGATTTATTGATCTGAATTAGTTTAATAATTAGACTGTGTAAGTTTTGATATAAAATATTTATTTAAAACCTGAGATGATGATCTGGCTTCCATATTATGTGTGATTACCTATTCGGTGTTATCTGAGGATTACTGACCCGAATCTCAGTTCATTTATTTAATAACATGGAGTGGACATTCCTGAGTAGCAAGCCAATAAAAATAATAATCAATAAGCCGTTTTGAAATAGGTACAATGTATTACAATTGATATACGAAAACAAAATAAGATTAAAAAAAGTAATTTGATTTTTGATTGATTAAATAACATATTGTTGATAACTGATCATTTCTATGATTATTATTGGTATAGAATCATCACCACATAGTTTGTTGTCGTATATAATTTGTTAAACTGCGTATTATCTCATTTGAAATAATGACTTGTTTTTCAATGGTAACCATACCGTATTACCGTGGACCCATACCAAACATCGTACCTATAATATCCTCTATAAAATGCACAATAAGTTACATGATAGTTTATAAATTGTAATAAATATTAATTTTATTCAATAATTATATAATTTTATTAAATTTGAACTATTTATTATTGAACAAATATTTTTTCAGAACTGTGAGAACATTATATCATGAATTAAAATGCAAGTAAATATTAAAGTAAAATAAAAATAAAACTTACATTTCAATATGATAAATTGAAAATTAAACATGGGAAAATTGGTAGAGTTTATTTAAAACCGGTTGGGACTTATGAAAACTTCTCTTGTACAATAAGCAAAGTAATTCCATCACTACTCTACTGATACCCGACGAGCGAAGTGCACCTTTTTTTTAATGGATTTTAACATAAATAAAATAATATTATTTTGTTTTAATTTTTTTTTATAATGTTATATACTTATTAATATTATATATAATTAAATTATTTAATTATAGATTAATTTTACTACATTCTTAAATATAATAAATTATATTTGTATATGAATGAACACAGAAAACAATACGGCAAATTAATACAAATGACCTTGTGCATAATGCATTTATGATTTTAATAAATTATAATAAACATCTATAATAATTAGAGTTGTTAATTGAAAAATTATTACAGTCACTGGAATCTGTGAATGAGATTGTTTTTGTAAATAGTAGCCTATTTTGGAAACTAATAGTTTAGTTTAGAAGTATAATGATTTAATTAAATTTTATCTTTTACATTATTTTAACCGAAATTTAATAAATAGATAATTAAATTTAATGTAGACCCTATGAAATTAAAAATTAATTCATTATACTAAATATCGACTCTAATTAAATTATAAAACAAAAAATAAAAAGAAGTATATATAAATATATAGGTATAATGCGAAAAAAAAATGGACCACTATGAATATTTTAAATATAAAATGGTATTAAATTAAAATCAAGATAAAATATATTCTCCAAACTACTTAAAAATAGAAAACTTAAGAGTATTTTTAGGGTAAGCGCTTAATAAAGCAACGTCAAAATAATAAAAATAACGATTATTCTTGGATAAAATATAAAGTTGATTATCACCTTAAGTAGTTGTTAAAATAAGAACTTAAACGTGAAAACTATTTAAATTAGTTTTACTTTGCATATCATTACATATAAAAAAATAAATGCCCGTTTTATACTTGATATCTTAAAGAGTTTTTCATATTATTCATAGATATTAATTATAGTATAATTTTATTTTTGCAGTATAAATCTTAAAAACATGTAACGAACTACCCACGTATAATTATTACTTATTATATTATCTACCAACCTACTGTTTATGATAATAACACAAGTTTTTCATAGAATAAAGCATAATTAATGATGTTAGAAAAGTTAATAATACGTTTAGTTTGTACATTGGGTAGTTTTAGGTAGTAATTATAATAATAATAATGTGCTTCATAATTTTTTTTTTTTTTAGTTTTAATATAATATCAAATAATTAAATTCGATTACATTATGACTAGGGATGCCCTTTTGACACGTGATACGTATGACTCGACAGTATTTTTCATTTTATTTTTTGTTAAAAATGACGAAAAAAGAAGTCAATTGTTAAATGCATCATTATAGATTTTGACAAACCTGAACACTAAGATTAAACTCATTATAATTAATAATATATTTAAAACTGTGGTATACTAGAAAATTGTAAAATTATATATTGCACTTTTCGTATTTAGTACACTTTATTATTGAATGTCACATTTAGAGATGTGACGTCTGTAAATTTACTGGGTAAATTTTACCGGTATTTTAAATTTTAAAAACCCCTCATTTTGAATATTTTTAGTAGTGTAAAAATTTTTATTTAGTCTTATAAAGTATATAATATAATGAATAATAATACAATTAATAAATTGTAATTTTATGTAAAGAATTTTAGGAGTAGGTAGTAAAAATTAAAAAACAGATTTATTTTTATTTTTATATGTCATATAAATGTCTAAATAATTGATTGTAAAAACAATGACTATTGAGGTTATTCAATAACATTATATTATAAAATTAAATTAATTAAAAAAATTAACTAAAAAAAATGTAGGTATCTATATATAGAAAAATAAATCAATTTACGGGCAAATTCCACACCTCTAGCGAGCTCTATTGTATCAAATGATTTCATTTAGGACATTTTTTTCTAATATTTTGGAAAAAATACATAAGAAAAAGAAGGTAATACGCGTATATTTAAAATGTGTGCTATAATTTTGAAATAAAATAAAATATGTATTTACTATAACGTAACTTTCAAAAGTGTATACTATTATGATATTATTATGTACTTGATGGTTTTATACTTTTACTGAATACCATATTATAATATTATGTACCCGTGTGTTCACATGGCGGGTACGCTATTACGTGGAAAATTTACTACACGGTTATTTCAAAATTTAAGTTAAGTAATATTGTCATTATTCCGAAATATTTTTTAGCCGACCTTAGAAATATATTATATTATTTTATGAAAATTTCAATTGACGTGAAAAATTGTATTTAAAATTTTTGTTCACTTGAATATTACATTTGTATGTATTTTAAAATGAACAAACCCTTTTAAAAAAAATTCTTGTTTATTCGAAAGTAGCTAAATATTTTAGTAAAAACACAGTTGTTTCAAAACACATTACTTATAATAATTTTAGAATATAAAAATAACATTACAGTACATACTTTCTTATTCATTATTTTTTTTATATTATGTCACAATTGTTGGTATTTTAATGTAAGTAACGCATTTCAAATGTAAATTTATATTTTTTGAGTACTTTTGTATTCGTTAAGACTGCTAAATTCAACGAAAGTCCATTATTTGTAATAATAATATATATATATTAATATAATAATAATAATAATAAAATATATATAATAATAATAATAAAATAATAATATATATGTATATATATATATATTATAGTATTAGATATATTTGAATTACTCTATATTATTTCTTAAATATTATCAATAATTAATGCGATACCTAACCATGCATAATCCAACATTAGTAAAAATACTTTTAAAGAATTATGCCAAATCATGTGAAACTATTTGTACTATAAAATATGAATTATAACATCAAATAATAAAATAAATAATACTGACAATTATATTTTTTTGACGAATAAATTACAAAAAATCCAAATATGTGTACTTTTTGTGACTTACAACAGTTTAATCTGGCTATTACACGTATATAATGATGTCTAGACTTATAGAATTATTACTTTAAGAATATTTATTAATATATAAAAACAACCACCATAAGATTATTGATATTGTCATTAATACCAAACTATATACCTATAGTATAAAACTTTATATATATTTTTTAAATAGGTACATATTACTGAAATTCCATAGATTTTTTTTTTTAGATAGATCAATATTCAAGGCTGGGCAACCATGAATTAAGTGTTAAAAAGTATCTTAATTATTTAATTAGTTTTTACTTTATTCAATTAATTTAATTTTAAATTTGAATTGTCTTTAACTATGAAACTAACATTATTTAATATATTTAGTGTCAAATATATGATTATTTGAACTTTAGATATCAAGTGAAAATCTATAGGTTTCACAATGATTTTTAAATTTTCTGTAAATAACTAATCGCTTAGAAATTGTCAAGTAGAAATTTTGAATTAAAAATTATATTTATCTGTATATTCTGACGTAGAATATTTTATTGAAAATTTATATGTAATATTATTGAATATTTAACCAAAAGACAAACATAATAAACAATTATTTATTAGTATATAAATTTTAAAGAACGGAGAAGTGTCAGGTGCTATAAAAATTAATCCCTGTCTTTCCACAAACATATTATCTACACTTGAACGATTTTAAATGATAAACTGTTGGTTAAATATTCGATATTCATAGACCAATATTTAAAAAAATAATATTCTACCTCGGAATATCTGGTAAAAGAAGAGTTAAGAAAAGTACTTAAATTATATAAGGATGAAAAGTAATAATAATGAACTTTAAAAAAAGTACCTATTTTAAGTAAATAAAAAACAAATATTAAAAATAATTAAATATTCGTGATTACGATGTATAATTAAATTTATTTTTTATAATCATAATATAATAGTTATATATATTATAAGAAACTTCACTCAAAATCATTTTTTATTTTGAAAATTAATATATCTACAACTAAATACCAAAACATTATCCGTCGAGTGAAGTACTCCTAAATTTCACTTTCCACTTTTGAAAATTTTTACTAGTCTACTAAACTTATTCAAAAGATTAAAATAAACAATAGCGATACACAAACAATATACAGCAAAACATTTGGTGTAAAAGGAAAAATAAACTTAGTGGTTTATGATTAACTGATAACATTTGTAATTATTATTTAATTTTTGTTTAATCCAAAATTAAATAATTAATTATAGTTTTATCGCTATCAAACCCAATTAAATAATTAGACACGGAATAGAGATATTTTTCTTTAATGACCATCCAGTATATTAAAAACAATAAAATATTGTATATCGGTGTAAATTGATATATATATAAATATATATATGTATAATTTAACCATATTTCAGTTAAGTCAATAAAAATATAGTCATTTAACAGTAATAGTATGTAAATCTTTAAATTGCCCTGTCTTGTAAATGTGACTCATGTTCTTTGTAGTAAAAAAAATGTATTTATCCAGATATGAGGACAATTTTTAAAGATATTTATTTCAGGTGTCAGAGCTGTGTCTGCCTATATGTTTCAACTTTACATATTTATTTATAGTTATATTTTAATAAATATTTAATTTATACACTAATATATACCATATTATATACTATTTGAATGTAGGTACTATAATAATCATTATTTACATAAGATAAACATTATTATTTAAGAAGTATTTAGAATAATTTTTTTCGTTAACGCATTTTTTATTTAAATAATTTTTTAATTTTTTAATGTTTTCATTATTTCTAAATAGATACGTAAAATTATTGTAATAGTATTTAATATACGAGTATAGTGACGATATACATAATACATTATACATAGACTAGGAAAAGCATATATTTACAAGTAGTAAGTACCACCTTATAATATCATAATATTTCAGAAAAATTCAAATAGAACTCTTCAAGTAACTTTTTGAATTCATTTATATCAAAGTTATTGAAATGCATTTTAAAATAAGTAACGTTACGATCAGGTTTTTTTTATTTATAATTTTACGAACCCATAAACTTAACTTGAGTACATTTTTTGGAAAACCTTTAGGAACATTTTTACATTATGTATTAATTTATGAAATACAATTTACTGCAGTCGTAGTTATTAATGAATTACGAGTTGAAACTAATTTGTCGACACCTCTATATATATATATATAGAATTTATATTTGGAGTATAATTATAAAGTTAATGAAAAAACCATGAAATGAGTCCAAATTGATTATTGAATTCGATGTTTTTTCAGTACAATATCGGTATATATCGGCAACGTGTGATAGTAGTAAAAAAAAAATTAAAAAATTAACGTGAAACCGATAAGTATGACCATTATTGTATGCGATTGTATCGCACATGCATATTGTACTGCAATATATTAATGTTTAATAATACCCGAGATTATGTTATCATTTATATCAATAACAATAAATAGATACCTATATATGATTTATGATGAGTTTGAACAAATTTAGTTTGTCTACATACCTATTTCATTATTTCCTCTAGGTAACTATAGGTGTATAGGTATCTGCCTAATAATTGTTCGGATTAAACATCCATTCCCAAGGCAGACCTATGGTCTCATTTTGGTTCTAATCATCTATAAACACAATTATCTGAAAGTCGTTTACATTTAAGGGGGGGGGGAGCCTAAAACACGTTTATTAGTTATAGACACGTTACAGTCTCTCACGATTACGGCACTGGTTTCTCATCCAGATTATAATATTATTTAACTTGAAAATATTTTTGTTTATATTAATCTTCAAATAAAGTGTAGTTTGTACAACTTGAAATAACATGATATATTATACTGACCTTTTTCGGGTACCGGCTCCGTTGATTTTATCGGTAACCTGAGTTCCGACGTTTGCTTGTACAGAGTATTTATTAGCGCGGTGCACTGTAGCAAAAGCTTACGGCCATCTTTAAAATGGCTCTGATCTAATTTCAACATAACCGTTAACTTGCTCGATTGCAAAAAATTTGAGGTTGTGTATTTCATAGTTTCGGGGCTGCCAATCTGAAATCATAGAGGAAAATACACATATTTTACAATATTATAGAAAAACCAGAGAATTTATATTGAATATACAATGTAAATAAAATGAAGAATTTCTAATGACCAGATAAATTAAAGTAGCTATTTGTTATTATTTATGAAAACTATTGATCTATCATAACGTTCCCTAATATAGTATCTATAGGTACTGTGATGAAACATATTTTCAAGATAAAAATAAATATAAATATACCCAAATATTATAAAAAAATTATTAATATTTTACATTTGGTTATGGGCCCTTAATAATAATAATAATAATACCTGCTTAATTTGGCTATACATGATTGATAAAGATTATTTAATAATTTCATATTATTACTTTACAAATAAGTGTTGAATGTTAATTGAAAGACTAGAAAATATAAATAATAAACTTATCTATAATGTCGAATTTAATTTTAGAATAGCGGAGTGTAGAAATATATTTATTTTAAAAATTAAATATTACACTTATATTTTTGATTTATGGTTTTTTGTAGAGTTAGGGCAAAAAAATAGCACATAATATACATACACACAATTTATTTTTCAATTGTAAATTAAACACAAATTATCGATTAAAGAAGCAATTTTTCCAATATTGTACATTTTCTTGGGATATGCGGAAAAATTGTCAAAAACTTTTCGTATTCACATCAATTGTATTTCTAGCATTTTTCGGACTATTTTCGGATAGAAAATTACTCAAAATTGGCTATTTCGAACATAATCGTTTATTTTTTTATATACATAAAATATTCATAAATTATATATTTATATTCATAAATATAAAAGGTATTAAAGGATAAAGGTTTTCTGGAAAATATTTCTTAGAATATTGTTACACTATTTTAGAATCGTGTGCGCTTCAAATATTTAAATGCAAATAAAATTTAATTATTTTGGAACTATTACGACGTGTAAAATATTGTATTACTAAACATAATTTTACATATCCATTATCTATACGTAACTAAACGTACCTATACTTAACCATTCGTAATCAAACGAAACCAAATGTAAGAGTTAAAATATTCAAGAGTAAGCCACAATAATGGCATATAAATATTTTTTATATCAATAGAAAACTGATAACATTTATTACATTTTGATACAGCTATTTTTGTTTGATGTTAATATTGTATTTTTCATAAACAATTAAACAATTTAAAAATTTTGACTTATAAATGATCAATTACTAAATTTGTAAAATTCTTTAAAAAAAAAAAAAAGGTAAACTTATAAAAAATTTCTTATAGGTATATTATTTAGTGCTAATATTAATAATCTATGATTACTCTAAAACCCATAAAACTTTAATTAATGAGGTAAGTATAACTTGATTTTTTTTTAAACAAATATTGCGATTATACAACATTCAAAAGTGGTAGTAACATGAGAATATTTTGTAAATTACGTTTAAAATATATTTAAATATTTTTAAATTATTGGATTTTTATTTTTCTTAAAATTTTATACAAATTGCCTTCACAAAACCAAATATTTAATATAAAATACAATATTTAATATTTGGAAAAATTAAGGTGTGATAATACTCTAAACGAACGATATTAAACATAGTTAAATACAATTAAACATAGAACAATCATGTGTGTACCTATATTCATATAAATATTTGTTTAATAACTAATTTGATTCGTTGTGAAAATATTACATTGATATGATGATGTATTGCATTTGATTTTTCTTATGAATATAATACCACAGCGCAAGTGACAACAGTGTTAAAAAAAAGAGGTGTATTAAGAGGGGAATAGGGTGTAATTAATAAAATAAAATAGGTAGCCCGGGGTGGCCATTATTGGGGGTGACACTTGAAACTTTGGAAATTAAAAAATATATATTAAATAGTTTGTACTTTTTATTGAAAAATATATATTTTTAATTGTTTTGTCAATAGATAGTTTTTACGTGAAATTTTATTATTTATCTAGTATTGAAATATTATGAATTATTATATTATTATTGTAATATTTTTACGACAATGGTTTTCAATGTCCGTGTAGGGAATGAAAAACTAAATTTTAGATTTTAAAGAAAAATAGGATATTAATGTATTTACAATATTTTGTATTGTTTATGGAAATAATTCTTTGACCAAAAAACTTGATTCAAGTATTCGGTGTAATGACGTTTATACCTATTTTCCAGTAGAAAATTTGAACAAAATTATAGGTACATTAAATACGTAAATTTTCGATTTTTTTAAGATTTTTTTATGAACGCGATAGGTTAAGATTCTAAAACTGATAAAAATACCGCAAAAACATTATTTTATTTCAATTAATTAATTTTTATTTTTTTTTTGGTAATTTAAAAAAAAATTTTTGTGAAATCTTGAAATTTTAAAAAATATAAGATTTCGTGAATTAAAAAAAATACGGATTTATAATATTGAAATATTCACCGAGTAAGTATGTATTTGAGTATTATACCTATTTACGTTTTTTTTTTTTTTGTAAATTGTTATTGAGTATATATATGTATATATATATATACACACCAAAGTTTCACTCAAGATCATTTATGGAATGAATTAATGTATCATTGCTTTACCTAACCTATATTTACCACCAGTATCCTACCGTTAAGCTTTACCACCTACTTGTCCACATTTTTACAATTATTATATATATAGCATTTATATAATTTATATATTAAATAAGTACTTTTAAAAATATTAGAGTACTTTTCAAAAAAAATTGAAATTAAAATTAAAATTAAACACATTTTATTAAATGAATATTAGACTTATAGATATAAATATGTATAAACGAACCCATTGTACAGATATTTATAAAAATATTAAATACTTGAATATATTTAAATTAAAATATCAAATTTCATAAAATACCAAAAGTATTTAATACATAGGTATATGTAATAAAATACGATTAAAAAGTATTTAGAATACCGTTAAAAGAAATATTTAAAATGGAAATTTATTTTGGAAAATTAATAGAGTGACATAATATCCCATTAAAAATGTTTGATTAATCTATATAGTACAATACTATATAAGCTATAATTAATATCTTACAAACTCACATGGGGTCTAAATGAATAGATAGCATGTGTTAAAATATTTAAAAAAGTAAGAAGTACTTCTCCTCTGCCCCTCAAAAAAAAAAAATAAATAATAATAATAATAATAATAACTTACGTATGTTGTAATAAAAATATATTTTTAGGGTTCCACTACTTAATGTTTTATTAAATTATAACTTGAATTTAAGGGCGGAAAATTGGGTTTTCCCTCATAAATTGATCCTTAAATTCACCTCTAGTTACAAACACATTTATTTAATAAAGTTAGAGTTTAACCAAAATAATTGAGTATCATAACGATATTTTTCTGAAATATGATATTCATACATTTCAATATCAGCTAAATCGATATATTGGCTATCATATTACGGTAGTATTATGAAATTATAAATTTTAATATTTCATTTATTTATTAAACGGATAAACATACAGGAAAATTTTGAGCATAATTGGAATTTTTTGACCGATTACAATAGTAAATATTAACAATTATGATACTATTTTGTGTAGCATACACTATAATAAGGGTAGAAATAGAAATTATATTAGAAAATCTATCTTTTACTCGCTAATGAAGCTGTATAATATGACTAGTAAATAATAAATTATTGTTCATTGCATACCATTTATTATCTTTAAAAATGGTTTAAGATACTAGAACTGAAATCAGTCGTTTCTTATAGACACACATGAAAACAAAGTAGGTCAATGATTCCAGTTTTGGGCACAAGTCCAGTATTGTATTATGACTTTGAATTTGAAAGCAATGATAAATCACATCGCACTGGAAAAATAAATCTGAACAAATCTCGGTTCACTATAATCATTCGTATAAGTATTAAGTAATTAAAAGCACATACATTGTTTAAAAATATTATAATTTCCCAATATTTTAGTAGAATTTAAATATATCATTCGATTTGTATTATTTTAATATCATGTATAGTTTGAACGTACTGTACAAGATACGAGTAACTAATATTACCTTAAGTTTTATATTAAATTCTTCATAATATAATGTTGAATTATTTATACGAAAATTAAAAATATGTGAAAAATGTTTTCCAGTTTGAACCATTACTTTAAAGTGTTGACTTATTTTATTCGGATAATCTAATTTTTACACATATATTATTTTAATAAAATTAAAAATGAATACAATTATACATTTTTTAAACATTTTTCTAATATTCTATTTTTAGTCGATATTTTCATTTTCTTAGGGCTTAAGCATTTTTTTAAACACGAAAAGCTCTCTTATAAGCAAGAACATAAGGATAGTACATATATTTATATATGATAATCTACAAAAAACTCAATCAAAGTTAGAATATTATTGGTTTCTATTTTTTATAGATAGTATATGGTACCTTTATGACTGCTCAAATATCGTAATGAATACATTTAAAAATTACGCCGAATATGATTTTGAATATATATAGAAAAAAATTAAAAATACAATATTGTTATTAATATAAATAATTGTTATCAAAAATGTTTTTGAAATAATGTTATTATGTTTTTTAAAATTATTCCTGTTCATATTACTTAATTAAAATAATCCCTAAGGATTAAGTCGATTTTAAAATAAAACATAATTAATACAGTTTTATTAAGTATAAAATAGTGAAATGAAAAGGTGTATTATAAATATTATCGTCTGCTCTGATTTTAAAACAATGCTGTCTGATTAAACGAACCAACATTTATTTTATGTAAATTATAACCAAATAAATACTGATTTTCATTGTATTTTTTATTATCATAAAATTAACAAAAAGTATTTTTCAGCGAGAATACCTACAGACAATATTTTTTATAACATACAAAAAAAACTTTTGCCTTAAAAAAGTGAATAACTAATAAACAATTTGAAAAAATATTGTTGAATATTAAAATGTTCAAATATACATAGGTATGCATTAATTATAAAATATATAATATACAATATATTCTATGAGAATTAATATAGGATTATACTATATTCTATAGGTAAATACAATGACTTCTTCGATATTTAATTAATTTTAAGAATTATATTTATTTAACCAAATTGGAAAGTATATTTTTAACAACTCATAAAACAAGTTTAAATACATTTATAAATCAATATAAATGAGAAATACAAAATGAATGACTTCAACGAATTTTTATAAATACATAAAATACAACGATAATAAACTTAATTTTGATTTAATAATCATTTATTATTTATTTTTAAAATGTGTCTACAAATTTTTCAATAATTAAATTTTGAATGTTATTGAAATTTGTTTAAATTGTCTATATAAAACGCTTTAAATATGGTATCGAAGACATTCTCTTAATAATAAGATGTGCTATGAAATATACTAAATAGTATATTTTATAACTGTAGTCTATAATATAAATAATTTAAAAAAACAATAGGTATATTCAAATTTCCAATTTGTTTAATGTTTTTAGCATAACACGTGGAGTTGTTGAAATCGTATAATAATTATTATATTAAAAATTCGCGTACGTTATTCTATAATATTTCACATGATATTTCGTTTTTGTCTGTA